>CAMZMU010000043.1:36918135-37021822 GCA_947311845.1 Poa pratensis
TTACGAGTACTCGTTAAACTCGAGTAGCTCGTAATATGCTTATGATCATAACTTTGTGAGCTAATTCATTACATATTTTTGTTCGTCAACAATTAGCACGAAGTCCAGATCTGTAATGCCCACAATACATAGGTCATAGCTACGTGGGAGCATAGCCACTAGAACTATGTACGCCATATATAGCAGTTATGTTCTATCATGTTGTGATTTTTAAGCTATGGACAATAATTTGTTAATAAATGTTTGAATATTTAAGTTTTTGTTATAATATGTACTACTCACGCTATACATGCTTATGCTGTTTACGTTATTTACCGAGCTTAATGAGTTTATCGAGCCAGCTCGAGTTTTTATTGAGTCGAGCCAAGTTGGGGTCTAGAGCTCGTTTAGTTAATGAGTTGAGTTGAGTTGGCTCGTTAACTAACGAGTATTTACGAGTTGAGTCGAGTTGAGTCGAGCTCGCTCGATATCCACCCATAGGTGGTTGGGCATGGGTTAGAGCTTTTTCGCTGGTATAGGATATGCAGGGCGCCATCATTCTTGCTTCCCGCGCGCCCGCTATTTCTATTTTGGGATTCTTTTTGCGAGAAACGGAAAGCACAACTTGTCCGCGTGAGCTCGACCTAAGCCAGATCGAGGCCGGCCTCGTCTTAGCCTTGTCCTCTAGTAAATCAACTAGACGTAACAAGCTATTAATCAAATCAGATTGCGTCAAAGTCATTCATACTCTGAAGGCGGGAGGATTTACATCAACTGCAGTTGCTTCAGTTTTTTCAAGACATTTGCATTTAGTCTACAACCTTTACAAAAGTTGACTTTGTTTATTGTCTTAGGTATTGCTAATTGTGTTGCTCATGCTCTAGCAAACGAATGTTTGGTTTGAGGACAATCCAAGTTTTATAATTCATTTGTTAGTCGAGGGTGTAAGTGTGATTTTGGTTAATAAAGTGAGCCGCAATGACACTTGGAAAAAAACTAATCCGGGAAAAACTCTGGTATTTTCCCCTCTCCTCTTTCTCTCTCCCCCATCGCACTCTCCTCGGAATCTTACTCCACCGCAATCCGCACGCACCACAAAAGCCGCTTCTTCCACCGCTCCCAAGACGGGAACGACGCGCCCTCGACCTCGAGCTCACCCAGTCCCCCGCGATTGAAGCCCCATGGCGGCCTGCCCCCCGATCGACCCTCCGCGGCCCGCCAGCGGCGACGCCACGACTTGCGGGTCTCCTATCAAGTGGGACGAAGACGACGACGGCGACGGCATGATCGCCTTGGCGGTGAGCTCCCTCTCTCCTATCCCGGTGCCGTCTGTTGAAGTTTGGTTTGCGTGCACGCTTTTCTTTGTTGAGTTGGTTTTGAGGAGAGTTTGTAGATTGGACGACGATAGCGTAATTGGGGCTCCGTTGCTGTGATAAGCCTTGCAGGAGCCTAGGTGTATCTAATGATTGTCGATAAGCGAAAAAATTGGGACCACCCTTTTTTAGTCTACAGCTTGTGCTGCTGGGATTATGTTGTTGCTGTTATTTTGGCATGTCGTTGCAGTCTTGCAGAATTGGATGATGGGTGATTATTAGAAAGGATTAATTTTTATCCAAGTACGAAGTATCATGTCAAATTTTAGTTTCTGATGATAGTATTTTCTTTCCTAACATAGGGGCTCGGCCTATTTGAGCAAGAGGCAGACGATCCTCCTGCCAACAATGGCATGATCAGCGACCCTGACACTGCCACCGCGAACGACTGCAGCACTGATACGACTGAAGATTTGTTAAGAAGGAATCAGGGCAGTATTTCTATTATGGTGCACCAGTTCATGAACATACCGGCATCTGGGTGCCTGTTTCTGTTCCACCAATGACAGAGCGTGATCATGAGGAGTGGCGCAGGGGCCTTGGTTGTAGTGGTGGCTACTTCCCGGAAGAAGTGTTCCAGTGGGAGCTAGATGAGGAAACTAAGGAGATGACAATGTGGGATGTATTTTCTGAGATGGTTGTTGCAGCAAAAGATAAAGCGATATCTGTCGCATCTTGTGATCTTGGGAGATGTGGGATGTCAGTGGTGTCCAACCTTTTCCTCCAGAAGCTTGGAAGGATATGGCGCAAACGCTTGCGGATGCCAATGCTGATATTGCAAATGAGCTCCTCGAGACAGAATTAACAAAGTGGTTGCCTGACAGCGCATCTAGTACCTGCATGCTATGTGGTGTGCGCTTTCATCCAATAATGTGTTCTCGCCACCATTGCCGTTTTTGTGGTGGTTATTTTGTGGTGGCTGCTCAAAGGGTAGAAGCTTGATGCCTCCACAATTTAAGACCTCAGAACCCCAAAGGGTTTGTGATGTCTGCGGAGTACGTCTAGAGAGCATCCAACCTTACTTGATGAATCAGATCAGTCGTGCTTCACAACTTCCAACTCATGATGTGACGGACTTGAGTACATTGAGGTCATGGCTGAACTTCCCTTGGACACACACAATGGAACACGAGATATACAAGGCTGCAAATTCTCTACGCACCTACAGCAAGGTACAACTTTTCCTGTACTCAAAACTGTTAATGTTTGCTGAACTATTTTGTAATTATGTCGCAGTACCTTTCCATGTGTTTCTCTCTATGGCTCTTTGAGAAATAATATGTGATATACCTTTTGTGTTAACATGAGTGCAACCAAATGCTAAGATGTTTAATGTTTTATTGTTCTGTGTCAATCAAGTGTTAAGTTCATGATATTCATGCCTCTGTTTTTAACCAGATTCTAGCATTAAGCGAAGTTGTAGGTCTGCCATAAGTATTGGGGTATAGTTATTATGATTAAACTAATCCAGTGAGTGTATGACTGATTGGGATCATGTTGTGATCTATTTTGCCTTAGCTTTAGTACAATAAGAACCTCATGAATTAAATAGAATCATGTGATTTCTAATATACGAACGGTGCATAGTTCCTTAGATGTTCGCATTCGTCAGCAATTGCGTAGCTGATTTGACCTCTATGGTACAACTGGTTAGTCTTCTATTTTCTTATGACAATAATTAATGCATGTATTTGAAGGAACAATAAGACCGGTCCATTTAAGTTTTTCTAAATACTACTGCGAAATTCAGTTGACAACACTGTTTATTGTTTTCACATTTCAAGTGTGCCAATCATTGAAATCTGGTGAAACAGGATTTCCAGGTCATTCTCATTGTTGTTGAAAGTTATGATTATTCAGTTAGTCAGGCCAACTAATATCATTAAATTTATCTTTTATGTATTGTTCAGGTGGGAAGACTTAAATCAGAGAAGGCTATTGATACAATTCTTAAACAAGCAAAAGGTCTTGCTATAATTACTGTAGTGAAGGTTGGGATGATGGTCACATACAAGGTTGGTACTGGGCTGGTCATTGCTCGAAGAGCTGATGGTTCCTGGTCACCTCCTTCAGCAATCTCCACTTGTGGTGTTGGATATGGAGCTCAGGTGACATCATCAATTCAAGTGCTCTTTAAATCGAAGAAATTATGTTTGTATCGATTATGGTCCATACAGGAACAGTGTAACAGATCTGTTTTTTTTACTTTACTCAACAGGCTGGAGGTGAGTTAGCGGACTTCATTATCGTGCTGAGGAACACAGATGCCATTAGAACATTCAGTGGAAAGGCACATCTGTCAGTAGGTGCTGGTGTTGGTGCCTCTGCTTGTCATGTCGGGCGAGTAGCTGAGGCCGATTTTCGTGCTGGTGATGGTGGTTATGCTGCATGCTATACATACAGTTGTAGCAAAGGTGCATTTCGAATTAACATACTTTGGCATCTTGTTTCATATGTTCATCTGCATTTATAACTAAACACATGGAAACATGTTTTCACTATTATGATTATGTGGGTATGTTCACACAGTAACCCAGTTGGCTGGGTCTATGGGGAACTAATAATGTTCAAATGGGAACTAATATAAATATAAATTCGCATATACCATGACAGATGTCAGTCCGTATAATACATCATGTAATATTGGTGGTGCTTATGTTCAGAGGTTGGCTGTGTTACTTAAATAACTACTTCCTATTATACCCACATGAGCTAATTGGTATAGTTTAATTTGGCGATAAATTGTACATTTTAGTTCATTGCTAAGTGCATGTGTAGTGATTTCAACTAATTATGTTTATTTATCTCATTCCGCAGGTGCTTTTGTGGGATGTGCGCTCAATGGTAGCATTGTATCCACTCGAGACACTGAGAATGCCCGATTTTACGGTGGTCTTATCAAGGCACCTGATATCCTTCTGGGATCCATGGACAGGCCGCCTGCAGCCGCCGCACTCTACAAAGCTTTATCAGAATTGTTTGAGAATATTGGAAAGTGATTCCCTCTTGCTTCCGGTCTCTACAACTTGTTGCTCCCTGTAAATACGCCCGTGCTCTCTGAAGAGGCAATTGCATTCTGGCTTGGCACTCACTTATTGGTTGGTAGGAATTAAGCAATTGTACAGTCCTTCACTCCTCGTCTATACCATCAAAAGGATTCATCCCGGGTACCACGACCCACCCTGTAAATACTTGTACATTGGATCGAAACTAGCTTCAAGGATCAGGATATTTACGAAAGTAGTTGTTCTCCATTTACCTTTTCACCTTTATCAACATTCCTGTTGTTCACTTTATGTGGTTGATCTACTGTCATTCGTTCTTTTGTATAATCTCTGAACTTGTGCATCTCCAAGAGGGGGTCCCCAACCCTCATGTGGAATTCACAGGCAGTGCTGTAATATCTGATAGGCCTATGTAGGAGAGACGCCTACATAGGCTGATTTACTGTCGTTCGTTTTTTGTATAATCCCGAACCGCTGGTACTGTCCGTTTTCGTTTCATCCTCCTGTGATGTGCAATGGGTGATTATTTTGGTCATGACAATATATAATCATATAGATTCTGCGCTTTGCAGATAACCAGTATAAGAACCTTGCTTCGTAAAATCAAAACATATACTTCTGTGATGTTGAAACAGATTCCTTACACGGGAAAAACTATTTGGAGGAAATTGCAGAATCCACCATGCTAATGCCATCTCGTTGCGGAAAACCGCCAGTTTTTTAGAACTTTTGCACACTCCACCAGGTTCACGTCTAATCCGTTGCAATCTAGTCTAAATGCCCCATTTATGACCGTTGACAGCCAATTGACGATCGGGTACAACATGGATAAGCCGAACCGAGTACTCCTTAATTGTACTGTGATATTATAAATATATTAATGTATACTACCTATGTCTCTAATTATAACACGTTTTGATAGGCTACTCCGTGTCTAATTATAAGACGTTTTGCTAAGCTCCATCTATGCTCGGTACGGTCTGTGCATTTGGCGGATTTCGGCGGGCTCGCTCAGATCTATGTGTCGTCGCGACGGTCGGCGGGTGTGTTTGCTCCGTTTTTGGTCGTTTCATGCTAATTAACTGACCAACTCTTTTTAATATTAATTAATGAAAATGGCAAGTATATTGCCTCGTTTTAAAAAAAAATCTGCTCAATTGTCCTTATATAGCTGCACCATGTCACAATATTTTTGTCATGTCCAGAAAGTGTGATGTAGCTTGTAGTATTTTTGATAGGTGGTTAGTGCTAGATTTTACTATCAATAGTGTGTTTAGAATAGGTTGCAACGGATTAGAAGTAGAACCTGGTGGAGAGTGCAAAAGTCTTAAAAAGCTGGTGGTTTCCGCAACCAGATGGCATGAGCATGGTGGAATCTGCAATTTCCTCAAACTATTTGTTTTGCACTGGATATATATTCGGAAAATAAAGGACCAAGGCAAAACTGTGTAGGCATTAGTACCTTTTAGTAGTACTACTTAACAATCATCTAGGGATTAGGCATATGGGGACAAGTGACAGTGGTCTATTACACTTGGGCTAAACATGATTACTGAAGCGTGACGCATGTGCAGCATGTCTGCCATGCCCGCACACACTGCACTGCAGATGTAAGGAATCTCTGTCTACTGTCATAGCAAAATGTGCTCTTACACATTCCTCGTATCCTAGTCTATCCAGGTTCTATCCAGGAGAAAAAATACACTAATGTGCCAGTGTCCAATCAGTGTCTGCTTGATGTGCATCTCGGTCACTGTGCCCTCGAAATGACTTATTACTCCTAGTAAGAAAATCACCCATAAAAATTACGCAAACATAAGGAGCAGGCTAACAGTCAACAGGTGACGAAAACTGAAGAGGATATTGATAATTTCCACACAAAAAAAAATAAGAAGACAAGATTGGTAATTTCCAAAAAAAAAGGAACAAAATGAGCAGACTAACAGTCAACATAGACCAAAATTGAAGAAGAGATTGGTAATTTCCAAAAAAAAAAAAAAGAGGAGATAATTCTGAAAGAGAACCGATGTAAAAATAACCACATGAGCAGGAACGATGTAGAAAAATTACCAATGGAAATCACAGGCACAGGAAACATAATAACCAACATAATCGACATATATCTCTTGCTTAATTCGACTGTTTGATGATGAAGATTCAGGAACACAACAGGTTCATTTCCCTGCCATGTTTTCTAGTATCGATATCTTAAAAGAAAATAAAGAGAAATAATTTAAAACGCTAAAGTTTGACGACGACGACGACGATAGTTGGTGATAAACTGAACTAAGTTCAGACCCTGGAAACAGGACGGATATAGTCTGCTGCCAGGACAAAATCTGAGGAAATTCCTGTGATGGCTGGCTTCCATCTCTTTGACGATTCGATTCAGGCATTGTCTGCTGCTGCGGCGCCGCCGCGGGTCTTGGAGCTGCCGAGGGTGAGCTCCAGCTCGGCCTCATCGGGATCGTCCCGGATGCGCTCCCCCTCCCACGCCATCACCATCCCCTCGTCGCTCCCGAACTCGAAGTCGTCCGCCGCGCTGTGGGCCATCGGGACATCGCCCAGGTTCGCCACCGGAGAGCACGTCCCGCTCTGTGCCGGGGTGTGCACCCTCGTAACCGGCGCGGTGGCCGCCGCCGCCACCGCCGCCATGTCCCTGAAGCTGACGGAGGCTCCGAAGGGGTTCTGCGGGGCCATGAGGTTGTGCGTCGGAGAAGAAGGCCCCGCCGACGATATCTGGAACCCGGAGAGCCAGCTCGGGTCAGGAGCCACCCTGGGGCTCGCCGGCCTGGAGCTGGGCAGGGAGTAGTCGTAGCCGCGAGGAACGCGATAGCCACCGACCCACCACGGCGGCTGGGCCTGCAGGGCTGGATACTCCCCCCAGCCGGTGTTGATGCGGGGCACGCGCGGCGGCGAGCCCGTCGGCGGGGTCACCGGCGCGCTGAACGAGCCGCCGTCGAAGTAGGAGTACGCGGGGCCGTTGCTGGAGGAGAGGTTCTTGAGCCACGGGAGGAGGGAGCTGCCCTCCACGCCCCCATAGTAGCCGCTGCCGCCGCCGCCGAGCGTGATGTGCGAGGAGGAGCCGGAGCGGAAGGAGGCCCGAGGGCTCACCGGCAGCGATGAGCACGGGCTCGGGGGCCCCGATCGCACTGCTTCAGGAGGAGGCTTGCAACCCTGACGAAAAAGAAGTTGCAGCCTCAGATAAATGAAAAACAAAAAGTTGTGACAAATTACAACCGAGTACAAAAAGACAAATGCATACTAAATACCGGCATAAGATAATCAGATCCAAATAAATTGCACAAATCCAATGATGGGAACACGAATACAGTAAAGAACCATGCAAATCTAAACGAAATCCAGAGATTATGGCCAGGGGAAAGATTTATTTATCTTCAGTTAATGTCCTTTAAAATACAGCCGTCGCAATGCTACTTGTTGGCGGTGACATGCTTCAATAAAGGCAAATCGACACTCCGCGTCAGCCTTAAACGTGCAGAAAAAATACTGCTTTCGAAAGCTGATTGCAATTCAAAGAAAGAAAGACGAAGATGCTTGGTCATTTTGTATTGCAAAGTGGTTTTTCTGAAATCAAAACCTTCTTTCACAGCCTTGGCTTCCTTTGATGGAAATATTCGGTCATGCCCATATCTACTTGCCTATGACCATGCCACTACCTTTTGTCCCCGTTATCTGCTCTTCTACCTATCCTATGAACAAGCTTCTGTCCAAGCACAGGAGTGAGCAGCTAAAAAAAATTAACTACATACTAATGCATGGTACTGCGAGGAGTACAAAAACAGGGCAATGTGCGTGGAAAGATGCAGACTTTGACGGAAAAACAAAGAGGACATCTCCTGGCAATTCTGTCTTGATCTCTTTCGAAGAAAAATAAGGAATAGTGCAACATAAACTGACAACTGAACTAGTAGTAGTATCACCTACTCCTACTAAAAAGAGGAGGTAACTGAAGAACCTACAAACTGCTGGTAAAACAGGAAAACGTTTGGGCAGCAATTAGATTCCATGCAAAACAAAGATCCTATCCTAACCAAGGGAAAAAGGGAACAAAGCGAGGAGCTTTAGTGTACATTGCATACTTGCTCGCCTAAAAAGGCACGCGAAGAGGAACTGAAATCAAGAACTGAAGCAATCCCTGTTTCTCTCGAGTAAGAAGAAACAGATCCTCGCGTAAAAAGAGGAACCAAATCAGAAGCATTAGCTGCAATCCAATATCTTTTCCATGGAAGCAGGCGACGTAATGCTCTGCGTGTGGTTCCTCTTTGCCTCGTCCCACATGTGCAAACGAAAGAATTCTCGGAGCGAACGGAAAGAGAGCAGCTTGAGATCAGGGGCCTGGGTGTGACGAGCTAGGCGCAAAAGGAAGGAGCACGCGCATCGGTATCTCGTTTCATAGCCGCACCCCCCACCAAAAAGCCAAAAAGGTGGTGACGACTGACGAGAATTTCAGGAAAGCCGGGATTGTAACTGAAGATACAACTCTGTCGATTAAGCAGAGAGGAAATCCACGGCTAAATCCATTCCCAAACAAAAAAGATCCAAGAAAATCTCTCAATCCGGAATTAGACAGACGCTCAAGCGCGCTCAGCCGAGGACGAAGGAGTTCAGCGCAATGGCATGGAATTAATCGTTCCTCGCAATTCGGGAAGAATGTACCTTCGGCTGGGCTCAAGAACGTCGTACGCAAATCCAAAAAGCAAAACAAAACAGAGGAGAAGGGGTGGTTTCAGGAGGCCGACTGTAAATGATACCTTGCGGTAGGTGGTGCCGTCGGGCTCGACGGTCCATCCGGCCTCGTCGGCGAGGTGCTTGAGCACCTCGTTGTTGTCGCAGTGCTTGGGGAGGGTGTAGTTGCCGTGGGCGCGCAGGCCGGAGAAGATCTTGGCGGCGATCGCGCGCCGGCGCCGCTCCCGGCGCCGGTTGTTCTCGCGCTCCCTCCACGTCGGCACCCTCGCCGCCGCCATCCCACCGCCCATGCCGCCGCCCCCGATCATCATCCTCTCCCTCTCTCTCCTCTGCTCTGGTCTGCGCTCGTCAGAGTTTTAGTCCAGAGCAGGAGGTGGCGAGTTGTAGGGTCGACGACGCACACCTGCCGGCCCCCTTATAAAGCACCCGCGGCAGCAACGCTAGAGTGGCGTTTTACGTATCTGCCCCCGCGGGTTGTCGCATACTCAGGCGAATGGGCTCAGGGGCAGGAACGGTATCTTGCGCGGGGGTGGCCAGTAATAAATTTTATTTTACGTTGTGGCCAGTAATAATTGCCGTGGTATCCAGGAATGGAAATTGTGCTACTGTACAGCCGAGCCGATCGATCGCTCGCCCAGCGCGGCCGCCGCCCGCCGGGCTGAGGTTTGGTGGGCCCGGGTTGTCAGTGGCTGTACCCTGTGGTCAAAGCGGCCGAGTGATGGATGGGTTAGGATGTGATCCGATATGATTAGATTTTGGCACGGGCGACGAGGGGGACCCGTTAGACTACCTAGCTGGTCAGAGTGGCAATGATAGAGATGGGGCTATCTTGACCATGGTCGAACCGGACCGGGGTGGCTGTGTTTGTGTTGGTTTTTTTTCTTGCGGGACACGGTTTGCATAGTCATGGAGTTGACAGGATCATGCACGATTTACCTGAAATATTGTGTCTTCTATCAGTCCAAATTATTGGTAACCCAATGGAAATATTGAGATCAGGTGCGTTAACTTGCAACTATATGTGAGCTCACTATGTTAGTTACGAAAAGGTCGTACAAACCATCAAACGGTACCAAAAACGTATGTTCGTAGATGACGATGATTGATTTGGAGCATACTAATAGTGTATATAATTGTCTATTTAGGTTGACAACTTATATGCTAAGCCACACGCTTGCATAACAGAGTTACATACATGTTACAACCTTACGTTACGGTAGGGTTAGGAACATGTTGCGGTTGTTTAAACATGGAGTTTCCATGTGTGTGCACTTGATGTCGATGAAAAGTAACATTCAAGATTATTGTTATTTAGGTAGATAGTTCTCATTGTTAGATTATAGGTAAATACATAACGGCATGACCTAAGATAATGACTGCAAGTGTGCAATTGGTTTGGTCGATCAACAATGTCAACCATCTGCTCGTAAAGCTAGTAATGTAGTCACGTGAGAGGAATATTGTCATATAGTGCCAGTGATGTCGTATATTAGGGGACTAATATTGGACCCTAACAATGTTAAAAAAATATTGGACCCTAATGCCTAATCGCAATGATCTAGTTGAGTTTATTGAAATTTCCATGTATGTGCACATGATGTTGATGAAAACTGACATTCCGGAATATTGCTATTTATATGGGGGTGTTCTTATGAACGAATGACAGATAAATCCATAACTGCAATTGATTTGGATGATTACCGTGTCAGTTATCCGCTAGTAAAGCTAGTGAATGTGTCCACGGGTGGGATAATTGTCGTGTAGTGCCAATGATAACGTATATTGGCGGACTAATATTGGACTCCAACGCCTAATCGCAATGATCTAGTTGAATTTATTGAAGTTTCCATGTATGTGCACATGATGTTGATGAAAACTAACATTAATATTGCTATTTATATGGGGGGAGTTCTTATGAAGGAATGACAGACAAATCCATAACTGCAATTGATTTGGACGATTACTCGTGCAGTTATCCGCTAGTGAAGCTAGTGAATGTGTCCACGAGTGGGATAATTGTCATGTAGTGCCAATGATTTCGTATATTGGCGGACTAATATTGGACTCTAATGCCTAATCGCAATGATCTAGTTGAATTTATGAAGTTTCCATCTATGTGCAGATGATGTTGATGAAAACTGACATTCTAGAATATTGCTATTTATATGGGGGAGTTCTTATGAACGAATGACAGATAAATCCATAACTACAATTGATTTGGACGAGTACCAGTGTCAGTTATCCGCTAGTGAAGCTAGTGAATGTGTCCACGAGTGGGATAATTGTCATGTAGTGCCAATGATAACGTTTATTAGTGGACTAATATTGGACCCTAAACATTTGATCGCACTGGTATTGTTAAATTTATCGGATGTTTCATGTACGTGCACACGATGTTGACGAAACCTCGTTACTAAATGATGGATGACTTCAAAACCGTGTGACACAAGATCATAACTGCAATTGATTTGGCCAATCACCAATTTTAGCTCTCTCTTAGTAAAGCTAGTAAATGTGTCCATTCGCGGGGACAAATGTCTTAGTTCCAATGATAATGTATATTAGTGGATTAGTATTGGACCCTCCCGACTAACCGTAAGGGTCTAGTTAAATATTGGAGTTTCCATGCCCATGCACACATGTTGATGAAACCTAACATTCGAGATTATTAATATTTGGAATGGCAAGTCTGTTATTGAATGACAGATAAATCCATAAGTAAATGACATAAGATCATAACTTCAGTTGATTTGGTTGATAACCAATAATAGACATCGGCTATTAAGTCTAGTAAATGTGGCCACAGGTGGGGACAATTGTGGTAGAGCCAGTGATTGCGTATATTGGTGGATTAATATTCGATCCTAAACACCTGACCGCAATGGTCTAATCAAATTTATTGGAGTTTACATGCACGTGCACATGATATGATGGAAAATGACGTTTTGGTATTATTTCTATTTCAGTATGCAATTATCATTAGAGAATGATGGATATACCTGGCCCTACTTCGGGGCGGGCCTAAAAAATCCTAGTGCTACAAATTCAGACTTGAGCCTGGTCCGGCTATCGAGCCACAAAAAACATGCATGTCCCAAAAAGCCTGACCTTGCTCAACCGGCTCGGTCGCAGCGTAAATCACATATTTTGCAGGCCCGAGCCCAACCTGGCCCAACTGTTAGGCTCAAATTTGAGGCCCGCGCCCGACCCTGCCGATGACCTGGCCCAGCCCAGGATTTTTGAGCACGGCCGACCTGGGCTGCCCATGGCCAGGTATAACGATGGATAAATCCATAACTGTATGATGGAATATCATAGCCATAAATTTCTGACCGAAAACCAATGTCACATATATGCTAGTAAAGCTAGCAAATATGCCATAGGTGGGCCAATTATATGGGTGCAAATGATAGTATATATTGGTAGATTAATATTGGACTCTAAATTTCTGATCACGGCGGTCTAGTTTCTAGATTTGGTGAAACCATGTAGGAATTTCATGATATGATACTCTCATCCAGGATGTTGATGAAACCCGGCATTGGGGCACATCACTCTTTACATGGGAAGTTTTCACAACTATATATATCACATCTTTGTTTTTTTGTAATGGTCTCGTTAATCGGATAAGATGTAAGCCTCATGCACGCTTGTATAATAGCTAGAGAGCTTATTTGTTTGGGTTAGGTTCATGGTTTTGTAATTGTGGAGTTGTGAGTACACCTGCGCACAATATTTATTTAAACGGTATCAGGGATTATTTCAATTCTCGTAGAATGTTTCCATAAGAAACACATATACGCATGAAACATAGATCATCTATACTCGTGGGGTATATAGATATCGTCATATTTGGTGAATCACCAATACAATTAAAATATGAAATTAAGTAGTAATTGTGGTGGCCCGTGGGACTTTTATCATACTGTAAAAGGGATAACACAAACATTGATAGAATAAGATTGTGACCAACCATATGATACCATTAGTCAGTTAATTTTTAGTCTAGCTTTGTGGCACGGTTCATTAACCCTCATTTTTATGTGATACAGGTATGTGAGATATCAATGAAAATTGGCATCCAAGGGTTAGTTTACCTTGGATGTTGTAGTAACCAAAGAATAGATATGTTATCATTGCATTGATAATCTGCATTTGATAGACTGTTGACCGTTGTGCTGACTGCATCATTTATATGTTTGCAACGTTCGGTTTGGCTGATGTGGTTGTACTAGGTATACTAGACACTCACATAACTTAGGAGTTATTAGATGCAATCATGCACTTTGATTGTGTTACATTTGGTTCATGATTTTGATCCTATATTTTATATGTGCACTTGCAACATGATACTAACAAATGTCCATGATTCTTATTATTTTTGCACGTTATTACCATAAAATGATTATCCTTTTGAGAAAAAAGACCGAATATATCTTTGTCAGCTCAATCCGCTAATAAAGTTAGTAATCATGGTGGGCCAAGCTTAAGATAGGGAAATATGTACGATATCCCAGGGCAAGCCTAAAAATAAACATGCCATATATATTATATATATTATCTATGTAGCTATGTAGTAGCAACGCAAATATTCACAAGCTTCGTTTTAGATTTCCCCCTAGTAATATCAATAAATATACTTGGTCGGTTGAAGATGGGCTTGGTAATCCTCAGAGGCTGCGGGTGCTGGAGGTCATACTAGGCCATGTCCCGGCCTTATCTTTGGCTTTCCTCTTAGGGTTTTCTATAATTTCGCCTACAAAGACCAAGCGGCTAATTATGTATGTGAATTGGCCCATCATGTACTTGTGTCACGCTTCGCCGGTGATAGTCATAGTTACAAGACATATTGTATAGATGCATGACAATTGGGCTCATTTTTGTGATTGCAACAAGACAATTTGTACTTGCTAGGGTTGTTGCATTGTTGACTAACTTTAGTGTCCATGTACTTGCACACATGCGCATGATTAGTAGTTGATTTTCATATGCGGTAATTTCTATTTTGGGTGGGCTTTTGAAAAATTGCAATATAACCCATAATTAAGTACATATCGTCGTAAAGGTTGTCAAAATCACCGATTCAAAATTGGATTACTACTTTGTGGTAATACCACACACCACAAATATTAACTATGGGTTATAAAACTGTAGATTCTATTGTCTGGAATCATATATTAGTTGAAATAATTTAGACTCTAAAATCACATAATCACACGATATAATTGAGATCATAACAACCATGATCCTAGCTGTGTTTGGTGAATCACTAATGCTATCTCATTCCGCATGACAAGAAGATGGTTATTGTGGTGGCCGATGGAGCTAACTACCGCAGTGGCAACAATTGTGTATATTGGTGGATTAGTATTGGACCCTAAATGGATTCTTGCAAGGAACTATTTAAGTATTTTAGGCTAGATGTGGTGCATGGTTCCTAATAGCAAATGTTATTCGACGTCACACATGTAAAATGTAAATGATAATTGGCATCCGGGGACATTACAAAGGCGCACAAGAAGTACCTGAACATTAGCATATGGGATTATTGCTATTATGGTGGGGATTTTGCAAAATGAGAAATAAATCATAATTATGGATAAATCGTAGTAAAGGTTGTCAAAATATTTTATTCTTAGTTGAATTAGAACTCTATTGTAAGGTAACACGACATAGAATCTTAACTATGAGTTGTAAACCGTGGATTCTGTTGACTAGAATACTAACAACTTTGATTCTAGAAGGTGTCAGGCCAGCCAGAAAGGTTAATTCAATCCTCACACCAGTGAGATGTTTAGTGAGGCGCAAATGGGGCAAGATACCATAGTGGAAATTATGGTTAGATATGAACTAGTTGGTTGTTCAATTGAGGGAGTACGATGCATTTGACTCATTTTTTCATTCAATGATTCATATTCGACCATAACGAGACTCAATAACGAAACTAGGGCCCCTTTTCCCAACTGGAGTAGGAAACTTCCAACAGAATAGGAGGGACTCGTAAGATGAGAAGATCTGATTCAAGATATATTTAAAACATAGCAAATTCAGTGCATAGGCCGACATTTGAATTTTGGACATGATTGAAGTCAAGTGTATGATTGAAATTTTTTATCTAGTTCTATTGGGCTAGCTAAGTTTTGTGCATGTGTGTCAGATATTGATGTGAAAATCCATCCATACTAACGGATTGAAATATTGTTTTGCACCATTTCAACATCTAACAAGTGATTATGACCATGTTTGTTATCCTGATTAGAGAATGTGTGTATTCGTATCCATCCATACTAGCATTGTACGTAGTAAAACTAGCATTGTCATAGCTAAATGGTACAGAGGTTTCATACATAGGTTTCTGGTTTGACTGCCCAATCATGGCATTAGATATACAACATAGTTTTCATGTTTAATAAGCCATTCGTGCTTCATCTAAGCGAGTTGCATACTACATTCCAAACGTATGATAGGGTATCAGGGCTATAAAATCTGAAATCCGAACCTTGAGGACATACTTGACTTATGTCACATTTGTGGAGTCGGACGCAAAAAGCAGTAATGAACTGAACAACACGGTAAAAAAGCACCATATTTTAGGAAGTTAAATGCTACAGATTTGACGCCTGACCGAGCGAATAAATCGGTCGATTCGCTCCCGCACACACGCTATTTGTTACCAATTATGCTTCAAGTCTCTCTCTCATGTGCCCCCTCACTTTGCCGCTAATGCTCCCTCGCGGCTATGCCTCTAGACCCCCTTCTCCTCCATCCATTCGCTCCCGCACACACGCTCTTTGTTACCAATCATGCTTCAAGTCTCTCCCTCCTGCGCCCCATCGCTTTGCCGCTAATGCTCCCTCGCGGCTATGCCTCTAGACCCCTTCTCCTTTGTCCGTTCTTTTACAACATTACATCTGGGAGACTACAAAGCTCAAACACCGCCATGGGCATGGTGAAACTCAATCTGAGGTTATCCACCGTGTCGAGCACAACGAAAGACGGTTGACCGAGAAGAACAAGTATAGGTCTCCATATCTCGTGTCAACGGTGCTCCGGGGAGCATGAGGCGGCGAAGTCAATGGTCCAAAAGTAGGGTTGGTGATTTTGTGATTTTTGATGTTGCATACGTATTTTTAACATGCTGCAAAGGGGTTTGGGGTTACAAACACGCGAGCGAGGTGCTATGACGATTCTGGGCAGCTTATGCAAATGTTGTGTTTATGCTGCAAATGTGTTTTGTGGGGTGCTGCAAACGTTTGTCTCCCATGTAGCATATGTGTGGTGATCTTTCTCGGGGATTTGCAGCAACTAGTGGGATTTGTTGCACAGCCATATTTTTTTGCTGCACTAGTGTTTTCTATATATTGTGATGTTTTTGTGCGGTTTAGACACATCATCGGGAAAAAATGATGTGAAGATGTTTCAATAGCACAAAAAGATGTTCCGTATGCGGAAGGTATACTGCAAGGTTGGACAGCTCCAATTTAAAATTTAACTGAAATTCGATGTTGTATGAGAAAACTTTTTTTTTTGCACGGTATGCACGGTTGATGGCCAGCATGCACCTTTTGGCAACTATGAAATGCTCGGTCTAGGCTGGTCATGGAGACTTATGAGGATGAGAGGATCCAACGAACCCGTACTAATGATCCACGTGGCTTACCGGGTTTCACGGTTCGATATTGGTTGACCCGCTACCTCGGCCAACCTGAACCCAGTAGGGGCTATAGGCTATTACCTCTTTTTTTTACTTTGCCCTCACCCCTTGTACAACGTGTGCGCTGGGTCTACTCTTTAATTCTTTCCATTTTAAGCTTGTTGACTCGGCGTCTACGATTCCTTCTTGTTCACAAAGCACAGCTATCCTGATTTTAATGCGGACGATTTGCATGGATGCGAATTACTCTACTGAATTAACGATTTCCACCGAATTCTGTTTAGCCCTCTTTTAATGCAGGTGATTTACCAGGAGGCAATTTACTGTCCAGAATCTACCAAAGATTTCCACCAGCGCTTTGTTTAGGCAAATTTTAACTCGGGTGATTTACGTGGAGGTGAATCAGTATGCTGAGTTAATGAAATATATTTCCGCACACGTTTTGTTTAGGCTGTTTTTCGAATGCGTGTGATTTACGTAGAGGAGAATTAGTGTACTGAATTAAAGATTTGCACGCACGTTTGTTTATCGTGTTTTTATTGCGGGTGATTCACGTGGAGGCGAATTACTGTGCTGAATTAAAGATTTTCATCCACGTTTGGTTATCCTTTTTTTTATTACGGATGATTTGGTTGGAGGCGAATTACTGTGCTGAAGTAAAGCTTTTCACCCACGTTTGTGTAGCCCCCTCTTTTGTATTGTAGCTAGGGCTGTTTTGCCCTTTTTTTTTAACGCGGATGATTTGCTTGGAGGCGAATCTCTACTATATAATATGGCTTCAGGTGATGGTTGGTACGTTTTTTAAAGTTCCAATTTTGTCCCTGCACTGCTAGGTAATTTTACATAGCATGCCACCGACAAGTCTGATACGGTGGTCCGGTGCAGGCTTGCAGCCCGGGCTAGGCTCGGCTCTCTGGTCTCCCTACCGCTCGCCGCTGGGTGCCCTCGCCGCCGGCATGCGTGCGCGTCGGCTCCGCGATGCGCGAGCTCTCACGACAGAGCGCCGTCTAGGGTTCTCCCGCCGCAGCATCCATCGACGCCGCCGCTCGCCTGGAGCTCTCCGCCGCCGGCCACCCGCTCGCCCCCAAGTTTTTTGTCCTCTCTGGAGACAAAGCGCCGCCACCGCCAAGGGTTTTCTCGCCGCCACATTTTTTATGCCGCCGGCCGCCCAGCCCCAATTCCTCCTCCAACCTCCAGGAGCTCGGCATCTGCCTCGGCATCAGACATCCCTCAATCCCCTGTCTCGTGCCCTCCGGCACAGTCCTCCAATCCTATGCCTCGCGTTCGCTGCCGCTGTCCACCAATCTCTTGCATCGAGGTTGCCGGGATGCCCCTCCCTTGCCTCGCGCTAAGCCGGCGCCTCCCCTATCGACTTTGTCAATTTCACGGTGCAGGCTGCAGCAGCTCTAGGAGGGAGCTACGGCAAGCCGCGACGCCTCCCCTTCTGCGTCGTTCGATTTTGGAGGCCAGATTCTTCAGTCGGTTCGCGACCCGGCATGTTGGTCAAGCTCGACCAGGTCGCATACCTCCGCTACCCCGAGCTCGAGTAGGTCGCCTACCTCCGTCGCGTGGAGCTCGATGGAGGGGAGGGGATGCACCAGGGACAAGTGGAGCACGGAGGAGAAGATGGGGATGGGAGGCCGGTTGCAGGGGAAGTGAACCAGGGAGAAGGAGAAGTGGATCAGAGGTCGGTCGCATACTCGCATGGGTTGCAGACTTTCAGGTGTTTTTGCTTGCGGTGGTCCTGCTCTACAGCCAGCGAGAGAAGGGGAGAAAGAGATTGAGCGCATTCACTGCTGTGTGTGAGAGCTTGAGAGGATAGATTAGACGGACAGATTGGTGTGACTCTGTGTGCTTCGCTGCTATTGCTGATTGCTAGCTCTCTGTTTGTGTGTTGTGCTGATAATGCTATTTCTAGGATGGATGATTTTGGCTTCACGGAGTTGATGAACAAGGAAAAGACCCATGTGACTCTTGTGTTGTTTCAAGAAATATCATCAAAAGCTTGTGTTTCAGAGAGCGTAAAAAAGATATTTGGTAGCGATACTGATCGATTTCTTTGGATTTGGCGTCATGATCAGAAGCAGAAGCAGCTTGATTCTGATTAATGAGATGACAAGAACGATCTTCCCTATTAAATAAAGAAGTTCTTGTACCAGAAGCAGCTTGATTCTGATTTGACACTATGTCATGGGAATCCGTAAGTAGTTCTGGCTTACCTAAACACTGAAGTATGAGTTTAAACCAAATAATGCATTTTGAGGCCACAGGTAAACACTTATATTCAAGCATTTATACTGATCTGAATCTTCTCCTGAATTGCTTGCTGAAGTTTTTCGGGAGATGCGGTGACCTGAAGTAATACCGTCACGAGTAGTTGCCCTGTAGTGTTTGTAAGCCCCAAGGTGTTGTATCAAATGCTGAGTACCACTTATTAGTCATGTCTATTTGACAGTTACTAGCTGGACGAGATCATTGTCTCCTGGTTTAGTTGAAGGTGCGAAAAACTTCAGTTTTTTTCAATCAGTTAAAACTTCAGGTTTCGATGAAAGATTACCGGAGATGTTGTTGCTCGCGGCCTTAAACTAGATACATAAATTGTACTCCCTCCATTCACAAAAAGGATGTCTCAACTTTGGCCTAAGCTAGAACAAAATTAAGACATCTTTTGTGAACGGAGGTAGTACTACTTAATGTGATGTGTAAATGTATTTGTTGTCCCGTTGCAACGCACGGGCATTTAGCTAGTTACTATAGTATAATTACAAAAATTAACGATTTCCATTCGTACATGATCTGGGCTTAATTGCAAAAATTACGTGCCCACGCTACACGGCCTGCGCGTGTTAATCCCAGGTACACGTCTTTTTCGGACCCCATTGCTCCTTGCTTCCTCTCATGCAGGACCCCCGACGGCCCACAGTTCAGGCTACTCGTGTCCTCGAGTGTGCCACGTCCTCTTCGCCCGTTTGTAGGCTGCAGCTGTGCAGTGTACTAATGTAATCATTTGTTCGTACTCCCTCCGTTCATAAATATAAGATGTTTTAGTTTTTATCCACATTCACACGTGTCAACATGTATGTAGACATGTTTTAGTGTGTATGTACACTTATTTGGGTGTGCACCTAGTCAACATGTGAGCTAGCTAAAATATCTTATATTAAAAAACGGAGGGAGTAGGAGATACTAGTAGGCAAATAGATGAATTTGCCAATTATTATTTACACAAAACCGAATCTGCCAATTGTGACTTCTTTTTGCTAGGATGGAGCCACTCGCGATGGCCGGGGGTGGAGACTGGAGAGGACCATCGGGGGATGGAGCGGTCATCGAGAGGGGGAGGCCTGGGTGCGAGCGAACGGTAGAGAAGGATGCACAACGGCAAAAGAGGGTCGGTGGAGGGTGGAGCCATGCGGAAAATTCCACATTGCTGCCTTCCGCAGGAGTCTGTGCCATGCACAGTCGTAGTGTGGTTGATCATCCTCTCGGATCGGGTACTGATCGTCACCTTGGTAAGCTATTGTCTCACCAACTAGCTAATCAGACGAGAGACACTCCTTGCAAGGAGCCGTTACGACAAAACCGCCTGAGGGTTTGATGAACCTGCAGGCTAGGTGAATGGGGACACATTGAATCGCGATTGTAGCCCCCCCCCCCCCCCCCCCTTTGGACCCATGATTTTTGTTTGCTAAAATTAGTACTTTTGGGGCCGTTTGCCCCCTCCCCCACTGTCGTGGGTTTGTCACGTCAGATGTCATGGATGACTTCGTAGGTGTGGGATTGCGCGAGTCGAGCGTCTCCGAGCTTAAGATCACAGGGCATGAGGAAGACAATGTTTTTTACCCAGGTTCGGCCCCTCAATGTGAGGTAAAGACCTACGTCCTGCCTATCCTAGATTGGTATTGATATGAATATGGTGTTACAAGGGGTTGGCGATCGATGTGTCGAGTCGCCTATCTCTGGATATATGAGATCTAGGGTTTTGAGCATGTTGTCTAAGTCCTGCGAGTCCTCTTTATATAACCAGAGGCTCGTCAGGTTACAATGGTATTACTTAGAGACTTCTCTTCGTGCCTTCCAAGTTAAGCTAAACACCGACCTTCTGGATCCTTCTATTGGCAGGCCATAATCTTAGGCCGGCCCATCTTCTTGTCAGCCCATCTATAGTGCGAAAGTAAAATAAGTCGCGCTTTATCTGGATGAGTCGCGGGATCATTATTCCCCCGACATTAGCCCCAAAACTTCCAGGTGATTCGTTGAATCAGGCGGAAGATTCTGTTTTGATGATAATCTTACGGGCTTGCGATTGTAGAGCTTGGTGATTCGCTGATGTTGAGTCGCAAGTGTTGCGGCTTCTTGAGCCGCTGATGTAGAAGCGATGAGTCGCTAGCTTTGCGGCTTTTTTAGCCGCTGATGTAGCATCACAAGCCTTTGAACACTTATGTCTTGGTCGCATTGAAGCTGCACAATTGCGGTAAGTTCTCCACTGAAATTATATAAGATGTCAGTGGAGCCTTTGGTGAAAACCACCTTGTCCTGTTAGATGCAAGACTGAGCTGAAATCATAAGAATAATAACTTATGAGTATCAAGATATATCAACCAAATGTGTATAAGGTGCTGAGTCATAGACATCGAAGCATAAAAAGACCATAAGCATAAATAAGCTGGTCAATCATTAGAATAATAATCTGTCATGTTATCATGATGAGCCATCTGAATGCATGTTGAAACATGGCGGCTCGAGGGTATATAGCCACTGATTGAATTAAAAAAGCTGTGAGTCGCTAATTTGACTCGCAGATGTATATATATATATTTCCATGCACTGCAAAAAATGAGATATGCATATAAACATGATATATGAATATAATAAAGACCGCCAGATACTGGTGGATGTGTAGCCCCCGGGGGCCGAGTTGTAGGCATGGTCATGCTGCTCGGGACTCAAAAATATCTCAAGTTAGACAAAAATTTAATTGTCCTAGCCCCTAGGCATTAAGCAGGCATGATTTCATTATCCTGCTTGATGGCATATCGTTGCAATTTGATCCTGCAACAGGTTGAGCAAATATTTTGCCGCAAGAAAATAATGATACTTGGAGTAGGGCAGAGCCGCATATAAAGTCCAAACTGTGAAATATTAGTTGAGATGCTAGGATAAAAGATAATCCCAGTCAATATTCTAGATATAAATTAAGGGATCATCCTTAAAAATTCCACTTGATGTGGCTGAAAATAAATGATGGTGGTTTGTACAGCCGATATCAGGAATGATCATCCCAATCCGAAAAAATCTGGTCATGCTAGTTCAAACCCATATGGCTGAGTTATAAGCTCCTGAAATTCAAAAGGCAAAGCCCCCGAGGAAGCAATGATAATAACTTGATGATAATATGTTAGCCTTGGCGGCTGATAATAATGATAAAATATTAGTACTCCGTATGATAGCATACGGTACCCTGCATGATAGCAAATTGTAATCTGCAGTTTGCATGAAAGCAAATTGTAATCTGCATGATAGCATGTTGTAATCTGCATGATAGCATATTGTACTTTGTCTGATAGCGAATTGTATTTTGCATGATAGCAAGTTGTATTTTGCATGATAATAAATAGTTGCATGATAGCAACTGGTAAGATGCATGATAGCATATGGTACGATGCATGATAGCATATGGTACCTGACTTAGTATTTCCCAAATCTAATGTGTGTTCAGGGTCGAGAACGGCCATGATAGGCATTCAGACTCGATTGACGCCACACGCGGGTATTTTAGTCCTTCTGAATTATCTCTATTACCGTTAAGTAGGTCTTCGCGCGGCTCAGTATTTCCCAGGTAAAACCGCGTGTTCAGGGTCGAGAGCGGCCATGATAGGCAATCAAGCTCGATTGACGCCGCGCCCCAGTACTTTGGCCGCATAGTGCAAAGATACTTCTGACTTAAGGCGAGAATAACCAGGATAATTTGCCACAAAGAGCGATTCCACGAGAATAAGCCGAGCTTATAAAGCTACAAAGCCCCCATAAAACCCAGAGATTAGTGAGAATAAAAGCTCAGCGGCTCATAAATTGATATAATGATGAGCTGTATGCAACTCATAAAATGATATGGGGGTAAATCACCAGGTGACTCACAAAAGGATATGACAATCAGTCGGTGATGATTCATAAAATGACATAATGTTAAGTCATAATATGATATAATGACAAGTCATGAAATATTAATGCATGAGCATGTAATGGCAATCTTTATATGTCAAGATGCCCGTTTGCAGGTGCAAATAAAATTCTTATCATGCGATAAATACAGTACAAGCTGTAAAGAGCTAGACTTTGATAAATGTAATGCGAGTTATAGAAACTCTAACTTAATAAGTGTATTGCGGGTTGTAAGAAACCCAACTTTGAGAAGTGGATATAACTAAATCTCAAAAATAGATATAAATTAAAGTCTGTGACATGATATGATTTGAATCGCAAAGACATTAATAAGAGGCATAATAACCTAAAATAAACTCGAAGATGCCAATTAATCTTATGAATAAAAGTGAAAGCTGTAAAATTTGGGCATGATAGCGACTTATCTTTGTTTTCGTTCTTCTGATGTTGATGACGCAGAATGATCCGCGGACCGTAGGGTGATATCTTTGTCTAGGTCTTTCGTGTTGCTGAACCGCAACTACGAGTTGCGACTTATATACACGCGCATGATGAGAGCCTTGCGATGTTGAGCTTCGGTTTGCATCTTCTGCTCTCTCTTGCTCTTTTTCTTTCTTTTTCCATGTAAGGGACTTGTACATTATCTGTATGCCTGTGGCTGTGTTTTGATGGTGGCCGCGACGGAACAGAAGTCGCTTGTGGCGAGCCAGCGATGGACTACGACGATCTTTTGCGAGTCGCACTCCCGCTGATGACTTGAACTGACCGCATCCTCGCGCAGTTACATTTTTCTTCTTTTTGCTTACTTTTCTCGACAGCAATCTCTTTAGTCGCAGGTACGTATCGGAACATGGCAGGTAGAATTCTTTCCTGGTAGCTGCTCGTGCAGGCCTTCCCTCCCCTTTTTTTTTCTTGGTCCGTACGTGATTAGTACTAGCTGCCTATCGTGAAGCTATGCTGTGCAACACAGTAGCGAGCTGGCCTCTTTAAACTTCCTCTCTCCTTTTTCCGGTTCGCACGGAACGTTGGATATTGGTGCTGGCTGTTGGCCACTTGATTTTCTTAAGCTGCTTGGTAATGATAAGTCGCTGCAGCTGACTTTGATGAGCCGCACATAATCACAGCGTGAGTCGCGACCGTCGGCTTCCGGCTTGCTCTGTGTCCAGCGAACCACTTAATTAATCTCTTTTCCTTTTTCTGGCCAAGGTGTACACAGCGATCTGTATCCTGAAGTTTGGAACAATCACGCCTTTCCTTTTTCTTGGTCGTATGGATGTATTCCCTGGACGAGTTGGAGTAGCACTTTTGAGCACCCCTGGAATTTGATTCGGCTTCCTTTGCCTTTTTTCTCTTGGAAACTTGTACACATGTGTCCACTGGGTATTGATCACCGATGACTTAATCTGATTCTGGGAAAGTATGAGCGTAGTACTTGGACTTCTGATTGTGTTTGATTCGGACAAGGATCGCACCGCGCCGATTGGATATTTGCCTTGTTTTATTTCGCGAACTCGCGTAGTCACAAAGTTTGCTCCAGTGCGCGAGCCATCGACGGAGATCTAACCACTGGAATCAGCTCAAATTTGATGGAGGGCTGCGCGAGTGTATTCCGCAGGGTTCCACCGGAGGGATCTTCAAATTGATGTCAGAGTCGACCTTGATAATTATTTTCCCAAGGACGTGCGGAGTTTCGTCAGATTTCGACAGGGCTTCGGTGTTTGAGTCGCCGACGGAGATCTAACCGTTGGAATTCGATGCACTTTGGACAGCTGCTAGGAAACTCGATTGCACATCTTTCCACCGAAGGGATCGTCGAGATGAGTTTCGAGCCGCCGCCGGTGATGTCCGCCATACGGACGTTGCTGCTGTCATGTAACCCGCGCGTGAGGGGCATTGTCGAAGTTGAGCCCCGAATCGCGCGGTCGAATTTCTCCGTGCTTTCTACTCGAGCTTGAGGTAGATCTTCATGTAGATGTAGGTATCGCCGAGCTTGAAACGGCGATGAGATCCTTCGTCCCTGGCACAGATCCAGCGCGGAACATGACGCTCTTGACCGCAGGCCCCACGGTGGGCGCCAACTGTCGTGGGTTTGTCATGTCAGATGTCATGGATGACTTCGTAGGTGTGGGATTGCGCGAGTCGAGCATCTCCGGGCTTAAGATCGCAGGGCACGAGGAAGACAATGTTTTTTACCCAGGTTCGGCCCCTCAATGTGAGGTAAAGACCTACGTCCTGCCTATCCTAGATTGGTATTGATATGAATATGGTGTTACAAGGGGTTGGCGATCGATGTGTCGAGTCGCCTATCTCTGGATGTATGAGATCTAGAGTTTTGAGCATGTTGTCTAAGTCCTGCGAGTCCTCTTTATATAACCAGAGACTCGTCAGGTTACAATGGTATTACTTGGAGACTACTCTTCGTGCCTTACAAGTTAATCTAAACACCGACCTTCTGGATCCTTCTATTGGCAGGCCATAATCTTAGGCCGGCCCATCTTCTTGTCAGCCCATCTATAGTGCGACCGTAAAATAAGTCGCGCTTTATCTGGATGAGTCGCGGGATCATTATTCCCCCGACACCCACCCCACCAACACTGGCCCAACATGTCTGTGCAACCCTTTTTTCTCCCAGCCACTCGACCCAAGCTCTGCCACTGAAGGCGGGTAATAATGCATCACCCTAACCAAGCGTGCGTGCCACACAAGCTGGGGCCAACCTCCTAACTTTCGTCTCCACAGAGCGTGGAGCTAAATGTTCTCACCTTGGACCCTTTCCTCCTAGCGCCAAAATAGATTGACTCAAATATTTAGAAACAACTGCAACAACGTTCTTCTTTGCGGTAAAGCCACTACGACACGTCGGCTAACATGCTGGCCATTGATAGCTACGTGTTGGTGAACCCCAAGAGGAAGGTTAAGATGTAGACAGCAGAAGTTTTTCCTTGAATAATCTACCCAAGGTTATCAATCCAGTAGGACTTGACGATCTATCGGAAGGTTGTTGATGTTGACTCCCCCTGGCGCTAGGGAGCTTGCACCAACGTGGAATCTGCACAGACACAAACCAGAACTTTGCCCAACACGAAACAGAGAGGTTGTCAATCTCTCCGGTCTTGCAGAAACAAAGAGTTAAACGTATGGTGTGGAAAACAGCAGGAAAAACAGCAAGTAACAGGAAACAGATGATTGCAGCAGGTTGTGTAAACAGTATGAGGAAATTGGACCAGGGTCCACAGTTCACTAGTGGTGTCTCTCTCAGAACAGATAACTAGCATGTTGGGTAAACAAATTACAGCTGGGCAATTGACAAATAGAGAGGGCATAACAATGCAATACATGCCAAGATGTCTACTATGAAATCTAGTTGGGCATTACAACAAAGTACATAGACCGTTATTCCAACCGCATCTATGCCTAAATAATCCACCTTCAAGGCAGCATCCGCATCCCATTCAGTATTAAGTTGCTAACAACAGATTATTGCATGAAGTAAAGTGTGTAATGTAATCAATACAAGTGCCCTTGGACACTGCACCAATGTTTTATCCCTAGTAGCAACAGCACATCTACCATCTTAGACCTTTCTGTCACTGATCCAGATATCTAGAGACTGAACCCACTATCGAGCATAAATACCCCCTCTTGGAGTCACAAGCATCTACTTGGCCAAAGCATCTACTAGCAACGGAGAGCATGCAAGATCAAGAGCACATAGATAAACAACTTGAATAAACATGGTATCAATATTCATCGGATCCCAGCAAACACAACATCTAGCATTACAATAAGATGATCTTGATCATGTTAGGCAGCTCACAAGATCTAAACATGGAGGCACAAGGTAGAGAGACAACCATCTAGCTACTGCTATGGACCCGTAGTCCAGGGGTGGACTACTCACGCATCACTCCGGAGGCAGGCATGGTGATGTAGAGCCCTCCGGTGATGATCTCCCCTCCGGCAGGGTGCCGGGAAGAGCTTCAGAACTCCTCCGATCTGAGATTGACGATGACGGCCGCGACGGAACTTTTCGTGGAATATGATCGACCGTAATAGGGTTTTCGCGTCGCGGAGAATATATAGGCGAAGAGGCGGCGTCGGTGGCCGAGGGGGGCCACCACGCCATAGGGGGGCGCGGGCCCACCCTGGGCCGCGCCCTAGTGTGGCGTGGCCCCCTGGTGGGTCTGCTCCGACTCCCCTTTGGACTCCGTGATCTCCTCGTGATATTATTGACGATGTCTTTTGTTTCGTCCAATTCCGAGAATATTTCCTTAATAGATTTTCTGAAACCAAAAACAGCAGAAAACAGGGAACTGGCACTGTGGCATCTTGTTAATAGGTTAGTCCCAGAAAATGCATAAAAATGATATAAAGTGTAACCAAAACATGTAGCAATTGATATAATAACAGCATGGAACATCAAAAATTATAGATACGTTTGAGACGTATCAAGCATCCCCAAGCTTAGTTCCTGCTCGTCCTCGAGTAGGTAAACGATAAAAACAGATAATTTTTGAAGTGACATGCTACCAACACAATCTTTGATCAAATAACAATGTAATGCACATGATCTGAATGAAGTGATCCAAGCCAATGGTCTATAGTTTGCAAGCAAGTAAATAAAGAGTAAACATAAGTGATCACACAAGTGCAAACTTTCATGAATAATACTATAAAACATTTAGAGATATAATAGTCTAACATAATAGTTAGTTCACAGCAGCAATAATTCTCAACATGAAAGTGTTTGTATCAACACAAAGGAAGATAATAGCTTCAGCTTTTGCTTCAACTTTCAACATGTATATCATATAGATAATGTCAATGCAAAGAATATGATCAACCAAACACAAAGTTATGTAAAAACTGTTATACTGGAGTTGACAATGATGTTTGCTTAAGTAGACAGAAAGAAGTGGGAAAACTGACTCAACATAAAAGTAAAAGAATGGCCCTTCGCAGAGGGAAGCAGGGATTAACATCATGTGCTAGAGCTGTAGTTCCCGAAGGCATATAGAGAGCATAAAATATTGTTTTGTAAGGTAATGGTGTATACAGGTGTCAACAAATCAAATAGCAGGTACTTGTCATCTTCCATGGCTAACTAACTTTTAGAGCGGTTCCGAGAGTTTTTAGGACTGCACTTGTAACAAGCACTTATTGGTGACACTCCTCCCAACCATTTACTTTCCACAAACCATGGCTAACCGAATCCTCGGGTGCCCACCAACATTCACCATGGAGGAGTGTCTATTTATTTATTTATAGGGTGGACTAACCAGCTCTTTAATGCAAAATAAAAGGTGGAGAAGCAGATGAAGCTGCCAATCCTTGTAAATTAATTAGCATGGAAGATGACAAATCTCACTACTACGTCCTTATGAGCTTTTCAAGTAGTGACACAAAAAGGAAATGTAACAGTTTTGAGTAGTTAGTAGATAGCACATGAAGAAATTTACTTGGAATGGTGAAAACACCACATAATAGGTAGGTATGGTGGACACAGGTGGCATGGATTTGGCTCAAGGTTTTGGATGTACAAGAAGCATTCCCTCTTAGTACAGAGTTTAGGCTAGCAAGGTTATTATAAGCAAACATCATTATCAACTGGAATAGCAAGAGTGTACATAAAACACAAGGTTTGACGAACCATAGACTCCCACTGTCTTCCTTGTTAACACATAGCCTTCATCCAAAAATTATCTAGACTACTATGGACTTCCAATTATGCAACAGATTATTATAGCAGAAAATCCTTATAGTAGTTCTTCATTAATAGCCATTACTTACATGATGCACAAGCTTAAACATTAATTACTTGACAGCTCAAAACAATTGGCAAGCATCAAATTACTCAAGACAACGATCTAAAAAGATTCATGTAAGCATTTTATACCACTACCACATGCATAGCATTTTTCTGGTCCAACCAAACACCAATCAACTTATTTGACAACTCTCCAAACAGATATAAGTGAAGCAAGAGAGTACTTTCTTCAAAAGAAACTGAAAGCTCTAACAAGAGATGTATGAAAAACTGAGAGCTAACAGCAATAACAGCAACTAGACAGGAATACTCAACAAGTATAAGTGAAGCACAAGAGTATTCTAATGAAAAAGTGGAGCGTGTCTCTCTCCCAAACATGAATGCTAGGATCCAACAAGTATAGCACAGCAAACAAAACAAAACAAACTGAAAACAAAAACACACTGACGCTCCAAGGAAGAGTACACTAGTATGAAGCAATAAAAATATAGCACCATTAGAGATGACCTGATAATTTGTAGATGAAGAAGGGGATGCCTTGGGCATCCCCAAGCTTAGATGCTTGAGTCTTCTTGAAATATGCTGGGGAGGTAAGCCTCCCCAAGCTTAAGCTCTTCACTCTTCTTGATCATGTAATATCATTCTCCTCTATCAACACTTGAAAACTTCCTTCACACCAAAACTTAACAGCTTTTCTCATTAGCAGGTTAGTGCACTAAAAGATAATACTTCAAAGTTCTAGCAAAGACAAAACTCACAAGCCAACTATTTTAAACATTAGCCACTGTTACTAGGCTCAAGTGGGCACTTTTACACGAAAAGAAACCACTTAAAAACTTGTAAAAGAGAGAATGCAAAATAAAAGACAGAATCTGTCAAACCAGAACAGTCTGTAATGACGAATTTTTTCGAGGCACTTACGATGCTCAGATGAAAAACTTTTGAAATAATGAAAGTTGCGTAACATCATCAGGAACATGCACAAAAATTTCAGCATTTTTCGATTTTTTCTGATTTTCTACTGAATTAAACGGTGACGAACAGCAATCTGTCCCAATGCAGTCCCGAAAATAAAAACCAACTTTGCATTAGTAACTCTCCTTGGCACAACAAAACAGCAAATAAAAGATACAAAGGAGTTGCTACAGAGGTAAACAAGCATCCTTGACTCAAGAAAACAAAAATAAAACAGCAAATAAAAACATGGGTTATCTCCCAGAAGTGCTTTTCTTTAATGCCTTTGAGCTAGGCATGAAGAGATGCATCAAGTATTGTTAAGACCAGAGGTACCAATAGTGTTACCTTTAGACCTCTTATTCTTTTTCTTAGCCTTGGCTTTAGGGGCATTAGGAAAATGATGCAAACAATATGGAGGTTTAAATTTCAGAGTAGCTTCACCCATGTCAATGACAGCTCCCAATTGCCTCAATAATCCTCTTCCAAGTGTGATGCTCCCATTTCCTACACATTCAATGACATGATAATCAGTAGGTGTAAATACTCCCTTTATTTTAGTAACAACTCCTTGAGTAGTCCCAAAAGATAACTTGATTGAATTATCAGCTAGAGTTACAAAAGTTTCACTTTTTGAGAGTTCATATAAATTCAGGGAGTCATAAATCCTCTTAGGCATCAAGCAAAATTCAGATTTAATATCACAATGAGCATAGAAAATTGTCCCATCAATTGAAATTTTTAGTGAAGGAACCCATCCAGAAGGTTCGAATGGCATAGGGACACTTTCAAAAAGTTTAAAAGTTTCTTTAAAACTAGCCAACTCTGACTCAAGTGATTCTAGTCTTGAATGAATGTTCTCAAAAGCAGATTCTATTTTTTTATTTGAAGAGGCAGATGCTGCAATTAATTTTTTTATGGCATTGAAAGCTTGATCCCCATCATAACGAAGGAAATCTCCCCCAACTACAGCATCTAGAGCATATCTATAACAAAGAAGCAACCCAAAATAGAAACTACTAAGAAACAGACTCAAAGCCATTTTAGGTTCAGTTTTAACATAGGATTCAGAAATTCTAGACCAAGCATCACCAAAACTCTCCCCACTTCCTTGCTTAAAAGTGAAAACCTCATCCTCAGGAGACATGATATTAGGAGCGGAACTAGACATGGCAACAAGCAAGTAACAACCGAAATAGTAAACTAGATGCAGGAATTTAATTTTTTTGGGTTTTTGATTTTTAACAGCAAGCAAAACAAAACTAAAACAAGACAAAAAACAAAGTAAAGAGATTGGAACTGAGAGACTCCCCTTTCCAATAGCCTCCAAGTCCCCGGCAACGGCGCCAGAAAACAGCTTGATGGCTACGTGTTGGTGAACCCCAAGAGGAAGGTTATGATGTAGACAGCAGAAGTTTTCCCTTGAATAATCTACCCAAGGTTATCAATCCAGTAGGACTTGACGATCTATCGGAAGGTTGTTGATGTTGACTCCCCCTGGCGCTAGGGAGCTTGCACCAACGTGGAATCTGCACAGACACAAACCAGAACTTTGCCCAACACGAAACAGAGAGGTTGTCAATCTCTCCGGTCTTGCAGAAACAAAGAGTTAAACGTATGGTGTGGAAAACAGCAGGAAAAACAGCAAGTAACAGGAAACAGATGATTGCAGCAGGTTGTGTAAACAGTATGAGGAAATTGGACCAGGGTCCACAGTTCACTAGTGGTGTCTCTCTCAGAACAGATAACTAGCATGTTGGGTAAACAAATTACAGCTGGGCAATTGACAAATAGAGAGGGCATAACAATGCAATACATGCCAAGATGTCTACTATGAAATCTAGTTGGGCATTACAACAAAGTACATAGACCGTTATTCCAACCGCATCTATGCCTAAATAATCCACCTTCAAGGCAGCATCCGCATCCATTCAGTATTAAGTTGCTAACAACAGATTATTGCATGAAGTAAAGTGTGTAATGTAATCAATACAAGTGCCCTTGGACACTGCACCAATGTTTTATCCCTAGTAGCAACAGCACATCTACCATCTTAGACCTTTCTGTCACTGATCCAGATATCTAGAGACTGAACCCACTATCGAGCATAAATACCCCCTCTTGGAGTCACAAGCATCTACTTGGCCAAAGCATCTACTAGCAACGGAGAGCATGCAAGATCAAGAGCACATAGATAAACAACTTGAATAAACATGGTATCAATATTCATCGGATCCCAGCAAACACAACATCTAGCATTACAATAAGATGATCTTGATCATGTTAGGCAGCTCACAAGATCTAAACATGGAGGCACAAGGTAGAGAGACAACCATCTAGCTACTGCTATGGACCCGTAGTCCAGGGGTGGACTACTCACGCATCACTCCGGAGGCAGGCATGGTGATGTAGAGCCCTCCGGTGATGATCTCCCCTCCGGCAGGGTGCCGGGAAGAGCTTCAGAACTCCTCCGATCTGAGATTGACGATGACGGCCGCGACGGAACTTTTCGTGGAATATGATCGACCGTAATAGGGTTTTCGCGTCGCGGAGAATATATAGGCGAAGAGGCGGCGTCGGTGGCCGAGGGGGGCCACCACGCCATAGGGGGGCGCGGGCCCACCCTGGGCCGCGCCCTAGTGTGGCGTGGCCCCCTGGTGGGTCTGCTCCGACTCCCCTTTGGACTCCGTGATCTCCTCGTGATATTATTGACGATGTCTTTTGTTTCGTCCAATTCCGAGAATATTTCCTTAATAGATTTTCTGAAACAAAAACAGCAGAAAACAGGGAACTGGCACTGTGGCATCTTGTTAATAGGTTAGTCTCAGAAAATGCATAAAAATGATATAAAGTGTAGCCAAAACATATAGCAATCTATACCTAATAATAAAAGCACTAAGGCTTCCGCCTTTTTGTTTGGTAGGTCATCTGATTTACCCCTTAAGTTGTGAATAATTACCCACCTGTGCCACCCGTAAGTCAGAAAAAAGATTTGTATTGTTTAGATGTTCGGTCCAGATTGGGTTTGTTTGTTCGCTTCTCCCAATCGAATACGACCGCAATTACCTTGCCAAAGCACTCCTATCCCGATCCGGACTTGTCATTGAAGTTCCTTTATGCCTTAAGCTGGCCTGTTTCCTGCATAAAACAAAGGTCGAAGGAGACGGGCCACAAGTCGAGCCTATCGGCAAGGGCAACGCCTCGCTCATGCACGCCATAGCTCGGCGGAAACGATCACGCCGAGAGGCCCACAACTCGAAGCTTTATGATCTCGCCGCATGAAGGCATTGGCGAAGCTAGGGAGAAGATGGCCGTGATATTCTCCACTGGTGTTCGAGCTTTGGTGCTGCCAGATCAAGACGATCATACATCCAGATTTTGGGGAGAGAGGAGAATTTGGACGAGATGATCTTTTTCAGACATGAGAAAGATGAATCCGTTGAGGATTATTATAGTACAAAACAAAGCAGCGGACGAGATTATCTTTTGAGCTTTGGTGCACGGTTTCGCGCCGTACGGAGCGCTGACGACGTCCCTGGCCGGTGCTCTCTCTCTTGTGTCATCGTCGCCCAGAGCCGCCCCCTGGCTGATCCCGACGACCCCCGGCGACGTGTTCTCCGCCCGGTCCAGCAGCACCGCGCTGGACGAGCTCATCGCCGAGAGCCGCGTGGCCCTCGTGGCGTGCGACTTCTTCCCCGGCCGCTCGGCCGCGGCCCCGCCAGCGGCAGAGATGGTGCCCGGCGGCTGGAAGCACCAGCAGGTGTACGCGGTGGTGGGCAACGGGAGCGTCGGCGGCCGAGACCATGGCGCTACGGCGGGGCACGTGACGCTCGACCTCATGCAGGCGCCTAACGCAGCACCAGCAGGTGTACGCGGTTTGGTTGGGCCAGTGCACCGAATCCCAGTTCTTCCTCGGTTTGGTTGGGCCGCAGCATATATATGCAGAAACAAAAGGCTTAAGCTGGGATTGTTTACTCAGCGAGGAAGGATTCTGTTGCAGTTTGCAGATGCACTTATTCGAATGTAGGGGAGAGGATAAAAAGATTTATCAATCTGCTAACTCAAGTAGAACACGAACAGACGTGAACACAAGCACTGCCTCAAGAAACAAGAATCAGAGAAGAAGTTGTTGTACGAAATCAGCAAATCGAGAAGTTGACCACTATAAATCCGCACATGGTGTCCAATCCGATCCAGTACACCGTGGTTCTGATCAGGTGAAATTTCTTATATAGGAAACCCAAGTTAAGAGCAAACTGTGGTTCTTATGCTCAAGCAGAAAAGGAGGAGACCGAACAAACCTCAGGCGTCTGATCTGTAAGCCAGACAAATAGACATCAGGCAAGCTACAGGCAAACAAATGGACCTCAGGCAAACAAATGGACCTCAGGCAAACTACAGGAAAGGACACCGGACCATGCAATTCAGCTAAGGCTAGCAACCTAACACACCCATAGTCTGAATATGCATGTATCAGCAACACAGCTTTTTTTCTCATACTTGCATCTATACAACAATATCCTACACACATCACGACGGAATAGATTGAATATGTTTTAACTCTTTTCACTGATAGGATAAAATTCTGTTTAAATTAGTACTGTTGATCGTCTTTGGAGCAATGCATAATTTCTTGGAAATTGTTGTGTTGTTCATTTCATATTGAGGTTTTCAGTTGAAATTGTTTGCTTTGTCATTGGGGTATATCTAGCCGTCTGATAATGGTTGAATGGAGATCTGAATGCACTTCTCTGCGTTGAATCTTGCATGGTCACTGTAATAATATCATCGTGCTGCTACTACTGCCACACCTACCAAATCCTTCTGAACTCCTGGGAACTAGAAGCAGATGTACTTATTTCCTTCTACCGAGCTAGCTAAGTAGTAGACTCGAGGGAAGAAGTGTGTGGATGCAATGATGTATGAAGATTTTTCAATCGAAGACTGCTCCTACTCATGTATATGCATGTTTTTTAATTCCTTTTTTGCATATTTCTGCAATGTCTACTACCGAATATAATTTATGTGCCTCCGCAGTTAAATATTTTTGTCTCCCGTTGCAACGCACGGGCATGTTTACTATTGATATAATAACAGCATGAAACATCAAAAATTATAGATACGTTTGAGACGTATCAGCCATCAGAGAGCTACGAGGCCCAGTTAGACCGGCTGTTTGGTGCCGAGTGGACTCTAGCCAAACCGAACGACTTCAACCCCAACTTTTTTGGCACCGACCCGAGAGCCGGGGTTTCATTTCGAAATTGCCAACAAGTGACTATGAAATCATGCCATAAATTGGCTGCGTGCATCAGTTCGATGCAGAGGCTGGGGATACGCTCCCCACTTTGAAAAAAAGCGTGTGGCTGAAATTCCGAAAAAGGTCAAACCTATCTAAAAGATCACCTTAATGTTTGCTCCCATGGTCAAGAAAAGGTCAAAACATATATCCCACTTTGAGCAGTCGCCAGGATGACTTGATGAGCAAGAGTAGCCAGGAAGACTCTGTTATCGGGCGATGCATGCATGTCAGGCAATCAAGGAGATCGATCGATGCGCAATGCAAGTCAGGAGCGCTGCTCCATTTTGGCAAAATCGACACTGTTGACCTCTGGGCGAAAGTTTAACACAAAATGAACCTCCGGCGAAACTATTTCACCGGAGGTTCATTTTGTGTTATAGTTTCGTCCAGAGGTCAACAGTGTCCAAATTGCCCTCCATTTTCGGCCGAGTGAGTGAAGCTGCATGCGTGACTGGGGATCGATCTCGGAGCTAGAAGATCCATGCATGCATGGAAATCCCCAAAATTTCTTAATGCTCCGTTCGGATGTTCGCATTGGGAGCTCCATATTGATATTGGGTTGAATATCAATATCATGAGATATTGATATTGAGTTTGAATGTCAATATTTTTGTTTGGATGTGTTAGATATTCAGACCCAAACAAGATATTGAGTTTGAATATCAAATGTTGTTTGGATGTGTTAGATATTGAGTTTGAATAACAAGATGACCAACACAGCACAACACCACCATTATCCAGTACACAATTTGACCACTAAATAGCAAACTATTTTACATCTAGTCCATCATTACGCACGGCCAGTTAGACACCAAACCATGATGCGAGCTTGCTATTACACACCAAGAGCTGAACTAATCGAACTAATCGAACAGATCGAGTTGTGTGAGCTCGGTATGCAGATGCGCCGCCGCGCCGGCCGCCGGGCTCCGTCCAATCCTCCCAACCTGCAGCGCAAAGAGAGAGAGAGGTGCGAGGGGAAGGAAAGAGCAGGTGCATCAGGGAGGGAGAGACTGCTTGGGCGCCGGGGAGGGAGCGTGGTGGAGCCCCGATCTGCAGCCCCCGGACAGGCGGCCCGTCGGAATCGGCCGCGCCCGGGTCCAATTCGCGCGATCCGATCCCCAGGCGCATGGCGGGAGATCCGCGGCTCCGGAGCTAGGGTTCCCGCCGGCCGGCGATCTGGTGATGGTGCAGCGCGGCGCCGGGACTCGGCCAGGACAGATCGAGGATGCGAGGCTATGCGCGGCGGCGGTGACGGCCGGCGGCGTCCTCTCATGTGGCCAGCAGCAACTCGCGTAGAGGCAGCAGCTCCACCACCGGCAGCGAAGGGACTAGCCTCGCTGGGTTCTATTTCTTCGCTAGCGAACAGGTACGGGAGTGCTCGCTCGCGAATACAGAGCAATCTCCAGGGGTGGAGCTCGACATTCGCTGGGTGCCGTTTTGCCGAGCTGCGGGTTGGCTCGATATTCAGCCCGAATGTCACGGCCCAATGCCAAACACATCTAAACGCTGATATTCGGGATATTCGGGCCTGAATATTGCGAATATCCAATATCGAGGCTGAAAGCGAACATCCGAAGGCAGCATAAAGCACCCGATCGAGGAGCTAGGTCTGCTGTTCCAAAAGTTCAAAGCCCCTGCTGCTGAGCTAGCTGCGCTATTATTATCGAGTGTGGCTGCTCACCTCGAACATCTCTGTCCTTGGAGGCAGGTCAAACACGCACTCGATGGTGGCTAGCCAGGGGAAAAGACCGTGATCGATCGAGCGGCTTCCCGGATTTAATACCGGGGCTTCTGGGGCCGGCCGTACGTCATTCTTTTACGATCGGACCTGCTGGCCCGACAGAAAGGAGGGTCTGGCTAGGCACTCGATTGCCAGTAGCCTGCAAAACTCAGGTGCCGATCCCTGCACTTGATGAAGTATATGTTTGTATATGTACGCCGTAATCGATCGAAATTCCATGTAAGAAAAACCAGGCAAATTAGACCAATAAGGGTCGGCACAAAAAGTGTTGCATGTGCAGGCAAAGAGAGATGCTGAACAAAGCACGTCGGGACCGACTGTACTTTCTTTCTCCTGCTTCTTTCGGGACCCTTGCGTCGTTGGCGTACCAGTTCGATAAGAGATAGTATAGCACAACGTGCCCTAAGATTTTTTGTTGTTACATCGAGTAAACGCGCTCTACGGTTGCAACGGCCCCGCACGGCGGCACATCGAAGTGGCTCTGCGTCAGGTCGCGCTCACAAGGATGGACACGGGAGTAAGATTTTGTCTTGTTGATTGGCAGTGTGACATGGCGACTGCCACTCCTCCTCGGATTCCTACGTGCTGCATGTCTCCACCTGCAGCCACTGCCACTCCTCTATCGGCTTCTTCCACTGCCACTCTCCCGGTACATATGTCGCCAGTTACGAGGGATCGACGGAGAGAGAGAGAGCCGGGATGTAAAAGCTACGCATCCATGGCGTCTCGCGAAAGTGGCACGGATTTTTGGCAAACTGGAAAACGCGATGGATGATCTACAGTACGTAGCATCTGCAATGGATCTCTACTATGAGTTGGGCCGGAAGCAAACATGCTTTTACCCTAAAGGTTAGTAGCCCTGTGCCGGGCGCAAACCCTATAAATCGGGAGCCCCTAGTCAACGCAGTACGCGGAGGTAACTTCGCTCCGCGTACCCCTACTGGGCTCGGCCCACCATGGTTTTTTCTTCCTTGCATCGTCTCTGCATCGTCTTCTTTCTCGTGTTCCCTGTCGTTCCCAGCCACTGCCGCCGGCCGCAACCGCCGCTGCCGCGCCGCCTCCGCGCCCCGCCCTGCTCCAGCCGCCACCTCCGCCAGTCCACCGCCGCCCGACCGGCCATCCCTCTAAAGCCCCTCCCCCCGCACCTAAACCCTAACCCTAACATTGGTCGGCGGTGAGCTCCCCACCGCACCCGCACCTGCACCCCCCTTGTTAAGTTTCTTCCTCGCCTCCGCCGGCGACGCCGCGGCGAGCCGCGTCGTCCCCGTCTCCGGCGAGGTCCTGGCCTCACCTCCGACGGGGCGACGCGGCCAGCCGCGTCGACCCCATCGTCGGTGAGTGGCGACGGCGAGCAGCCGCGGCGACCGCGTCTTCTTCTTCCTGTGTGGGCCGGCCCACTAGGGGTGCGCGGAGCGATGTTACGTCCGCGGTACGCGGAGACTAGGATTTGCCCTATATATCGCCTTTTGCGAGTCCTAACACCGTCTCGCCCGCATTTTCCGACAGCGAAAAGAGAGACAATAGAGTGCAAAGGTGGGATTCGAACCCAGGACGCCCATTTACCACTACAGAGCGCACCACCACTAGGCTACGGAGGTGTTTATATTCATATAACACTAGAAAGATACCCCACGCGTTGCAGCGGAAATCCCTTTATAAATTATATTGTGTAAACAAAAATATATATTTGGTATGGTATAATAAGTTTTCTAAATAATATGCAAAATTCAACCTGTCATAGTTGAGATACTAAATTTAATCGACATGAAATGAGTGTGTATTATAAATTATTGATGTGGATAATTAGATGGTTAAAGAAATGGATAATGTGGAGTTTTTGAGTAAAGATTAATTAATATTAATGAAGATGACATGGACAATTGATTGGCTAAGAAAGTGGATGATGTGGATAGCTTGCATGTAGAGATAGAAAAATATTTGCTTTATAAGAAGTATAGATTATTCGCCTATTTATTGTTTCGCGTTTTGGGTTTTGGGTTTTCGTTTCTTCTTCTTTTTTGTTTTCTGCTTTATTATTTTATTTTTTGTTTCTTTTTGATTATTTAGTTTAGTTTTACTTTCCTATAATTAAAAATATACATTTTTGAAATCTAAACAATTTTCGTTTCTATTTTTCTGAACCATTTTTAAAATTGGAATTATTTTTCAAAATCTGAACCATTTTTTAAAATCCGAACAGTTTTCAAATCTGAAACCATTTTTCAAAATCTGAACTATTTTTCAAAATTGGAACCATTTTCAAATGCAAAATCCGAACCTTTTTTAGTATGAACCATTTTTCAAAATTTGAACTATTTTTCAAAATTGGAACCATTTTCAAATGCAAAATCCGAACCCTTTTTTAGTATGAACCATTTTCGAAATCGGAACCATTTTTAAAAATCTGAACCATTTGGAACCATTTTCAAATGCAAAATCTGAACTTTTTTTTAGAATGAAACATTTTCAAATTTGTAACCATTTTCAAATTTGAAACCATTTTAAAAATCAGAACCATTTTTTAAAATCTGAACCATTTAGAACCATTTTTAAAAATCTGAACCATTTGGAACCATTTTCAAATGCAAAATCTGAACATTTTTTAGAATGAACCATTTTCAAATTTGTAACCATTTTCAAATTTGAAACCATTTTCAAAATCGGGACCATTTTTGAAAATCTGAACCATTTGGAACCATTTTAAAAATCTGAACCATTTTCAAATGCAAAATCTGAACTTTTTTTAGAATGAACCATTTTCAAATTTGTAACTATTTTCAAATTTGTAACAATTTTCAAAATCGGAACCATTTTTAAAAATCTGAACCATTTGGAACCATATTCAAAATTGTAACCCTTTTCAAATGCAAAATCTGATTTTTTTTTAGAATGAACCATTTTCAAATTTGGAACCATTTTCAAAATTGGAACCATTTTCAAATGCAAGATCTGAACTTTATTTAGAATGAACCATTTTCAAATTTGGAACCATTTTCAAAATCTGAACCATTTTTAAAAATCTAAACCATTTGGAACCATTTTCAAAATTGGAACCAGTTTCAAATGCAAAATCTAAACTTTTTTTAGAATGAATTATTTTCAAATTTGGAACCATTTTTAAAATCGGAACCATTTTCAAAATTGGAACGAATTTCAAAATCTGAACCATTTTAAAAATCGAACCATTTTCAAAATCGGAACCATTTTCAAATCAGAATCATTTTTAAAATTGGAACCATTTTCAAAGTCAGAACCATTTTCAAAATCGGAACCATTTTTCAAGAATAAACTATTTTCAAAATTGGAACCACTTTGAAAACAGGAACCATTTTAAAAACTGAACAATTTTTAAAATATGAAGATTTTTCAAAAATAAACGTTTCTGATTTTTCAAAACAAATGGAAACATTTTGCAGAAAATATATTCAAGGACACTCAAAAATGTACTTAAGAAAACGAGAGAAAAAAGGCTCTCGCTAGCCTGCACTCATCCGGGCGCGCGCTCGGTGTAGCGAGACGCTGGGCCAGGCGCCCAGGCCCATGAAGCCATCGAGCGAGAAGTTCCAGTGGGCGAGCTGGATCATACACCTCCCTAAGGCCTTGTTTACCTCTAGTGTATTTTAGGGGATGGGAGGGGATTATCCCGGATCCCGAAAAATCCCCACTAGTCTGTTTACTTCTAGTGTATTTTAGGGGATGTGAGGGGATAATCCCCAAATATCCCCTACAAACCATCTCATTTTTGCCTAACATAAAAACTCTAGTCCATGCTAGTGTATTGTAGGGAAAAAGTATTTGTGGGGATTTGTGGGGATTGAGTGTTCACCAAATCCCATCTCATCCCCACTCTTCCCATCCCCTAAAAAACTCTTGGAGTAAACAAGGCCTAAGAGGGATACATAGGGGATCCCCTTTGTAGGCTCCCTCGGGATACGATCCAAATAATACCATGCGGAGGTGGGAATCGAACTTCACACGTCCGCTGCCGCGTAACGAGAGCAGAGCAACTGGGCCATGCTAGTTACCTGTTTTCTTTTTCGTTTCTTTGTCTTTTCCTTTTTTTTGTTTTTTTCTTTTCTTCTTTTCTTTTTTCTTTTCTTTTCTGTTTTCTTTTTTAGTTTTCTTTTTGTTCTGTTTCACTTCTTTCCTTTTTCTTTCTTTTTATGTTTTTATTTTCTCTTATTTTTAAAAATGGTTCATGTTTTAGAAAATATTTACTTTCTAAAATGGTTTAGTTTTGAAAAATATCTATTTTTGAAAATGTTTTGATTTTTGAAAATGCTTCGGATTTAAAAAATGGTTCTAATTTTATAAAATGGTTTGGATTTAAAAAGATCATTTCAAAATTAGTTCCTTTTTTGAAAATGGTTCTGATTTTGAAAAGATTCTTTTTTAAATGGTTCCGATTTTTGAAAATGGTTCTTTTTTCTGAAAATGGTTCCAATTTTGTGAAATGGTTTGGATTTAAAAAATGCTTCTGATTTTTTTGAAAATGGTTTCGACTTTTGAAATGTTCTCTTTTTTCAAAATGTTTCTGATTACAAAAATGGTTCGGATTTAAAAAATGTTCAGTTTTCAAAATTAGAACCATTTTCAAATTTGGAAACATTTTTAAAATCGGAACCACTTTTAAAATCGGACCCATTTTCAAATTTGGAACCATTTTCAAAATAGTAACAATTTTTCAAAAATGAAACATTTTCATAATTGGAACCATTTTTAAAATCTAAACCATTTTCAAATTTAGAACCATTTTAAAAATGAACCATTTAAAAAATAGTTTTAGAAATTTCGGATTTAAATCTATTTTTGGAAAAGAAAGAAAATCTGAACCATTTTTCGTTTTTATTTTTTTCCTAAACCATTTTCAAAATTGGAACAATTTTTCAAAATCTGAACCATTGTTAAAATGAACCATTTTCAAATGCAAAATCTGAACCACTTTAGAAAATGAACCATTTCAAATTTTGAACCATTTTCAAAATCTAAAACATTATTAAGTTTGAACCATTTTCAAAATCTAAAACATTATTAAGTTTGAACCATTTTCAAATCGAAACCACTTTCAAAATTGGAACCATTTTTAAAAAATGAACCATGTTAGAATTTAGTACCATTTTTAAATTGGAACCATTTTCAAATTTGGAACCATTTTAATAATCAGAAGCATTTTCAAAATCTAAACCATTTTCAAAATTGGAACCGTTTTCAAAAATGGAACCAAAAAATGAACCATTTTCAAAATCGGAACCTTTTTCAAAAATGGAACAATTTTTCAAAAATGGAACCATTTTCAAAATCGAAACCATTTTAAAAATCGGAACCATTTTCAAAAGTGAACATTTTCAAATTAGGAACCATTTTAAAAAATGAACCATTTTTTAAATATGAACCATTTTTCAAATATAGGAACTATTTTCCAAAATTGGAACCATTTTCAGAAATTAAAGTTCGAAGAGTCCAAGTTTTTTTAATAAAAATTGGTAAGAAAAATTATGTTCTTAGTTCGAAAATAAAGATTTTGGTGAAAAATCGTTCGGAAGTTTTGTTCATTCGTGTACTATTTTCGAATTTCTATTTTCCAACATAATTTATCAAATGCTGGTAAGAGTTGTTCGTAATATAGAAAGATTTGTACGCGACCGTCCTTTGCTGTGTTGTATTGGAAAAAAAACTTGTTCATACTCTGGGAAAGAACGAAGAAACAAGAATAGAGAACGATCGAAACGAATCGAGCGCAAAATAACTCGTGCACGCGACCGTTGCGGAAGCTTTATGGGCCTCGAAGCTAATGGGCCTTCGAGTCGTCCGCTCGTACGTGGGCGAGTTGTAATGTACGACTCGCTAAAGGCGATAGGTAGGGGGTCTCAAAAAAAAAAGATGATACTATGCTTGTTGCTGGAAAAGTATATACTCCCATGACTCTGTCCCAGTAAATTATTGTTGACTATATGGGCGTCCAAATGACCATTTTTTTATCTTTTAATTGACGTACCGATAAACTGAACGCATGCCACATACTAGGGCTGAGGGCTCCACCCATTCCTAAAAGAAAACTAGGGAACCAACCTTCAAGATTTATGCAATTTAACTGACTAGGTAGCCGCTAATATTGTGTCTTGCCCATGTGTGACATGTCACATGCGTGGGGAGCGGCCAGGAGCTTTCAACTTTTTTTAGAGAAACCGTGAGCTTTATTAAATCAAAGATAAAGAGTCACAATTAGCCACAAGGTTCCAAACTAAATATTGGGAACTCGTCACTAGCCAAAATAAAACTCAAAGACAAAGACTCACAATTAACAACATCACATTGTTACAAGCAAATTTAGCGCAATTGTGAGCCGCGTGATTGGCTGTTCGGCGGACTAACCTAAAGCTAAAAGACTCAAAGGACAAACCTAGCTCACGAATGTCATCTAGAATCGGATTTCTCCTTCTTTCCTTCCTTCCCGGAGCGAACCAGCTTGGCTTACCACCATTTTTATTATTATGTTGCCGGTATGGGTTGTCGAAAAGTCTTTTCTGGAAATAAGAACCGTTAAATAAACCAACTCACATAAAGTATCATTTTTATGTCTCGATATAGAATTATTTACTACATGTGATGGGGTTCTGTGACACTTTATTGGTCACTGTAACACATTACTTTAGTATGTTATATATGTTCACCTCACGTTTAAGGGAGAGAATGTAGGAATTCTCTCTCTCTCTCTCTCGGTAATCACCATGGGCTATCCCCTAATATGGGTGCTTCCAATTTTTGTAAGTGTATATTTCATATCTTTATGCATGCTCTTGCGATGGCTAGATGGTATTCATGTTAATCCCAAAGATCATGTTCTAATACTACCTACTGTCGCAATCTAGGTTATTAGTAAAATGCATTTTCTAGAATCATTTGTCAAAAAATCTAATTTAGTCTGACAAATTATGCTTGTCAGCCTTCACCGGTTCTTAGAATTGTTGAAATGTATATGTGAATTGTTTAGCCAATCAGAGGATAGGGGGAGGTCTGCACATCAGCGTGTCTAGTAGACTCATTGTTTCCCAAAGGTGGCCCCAAACATCCAATGTCTTGTTCAAAAAAAAAAAAAATCCAATGTCGCCTCCCTCAAGTCCGAGTACTTCCGTTTCGCCTTTCCCCTCAGGTTTGTCTTATGCGCCCATAAGTTCCAAAAGAAGATCAAAATCAAGATAGGAATACAAGACTCAATGGCCACAAAAGGAAACATACTATTGATCGCATTCCAAGCAAATCGAGCACTTATATTATTTAGATAGTGCATCTATTTTGGATTGGATAAACTTTGTAAATTGTCTTTGGTATGTCCCGCTTTTACATCAAGAAAATATTTATGGGATAAATGAAAAGCCAAGAAGATGTCGATGGGTTATTTACATTTAGTTTTGGGAGAGAAACATGTGTGTGTTGGTAGAATCTTTTTTTAGGGAGTGAATGGAGCAGTTCACCACAATCATGAAGCTTTCCCAGAAAAAACACTAATGAAAAGTGTGTGGGGCTAAAAATAGTTATTGTGGTGAAGGCATCTATACCTCTAAGTAAAAAATCAAAACTCCACAAATATGATAGCTATTAATTCATGCAATCTATCCACATCATCTATTTTTCTAGACCGTTGATTTCACTTTGTCCGCGATTATAACTAATTTAAACGCAATATCAGTCAAATGTATGTTGAATGCTGACGACTTTTAACCGATCAAATATACAACCATCATGTCAGTTAAATGTAGCATGCATATTTTACTTAGACACCTTACTAACCGTCGTTTTGTGCCTTTTATACCGTTTCATTTGCCCATAAAATTTCTAAAACTATTCCCGCCGCAAACGTGTGTATCTTAATCATTACACTACCAATATATAGCCTTTGTAAATGCAAACATATACCAAAATTTTAATTTAGCGTGCATATTTAAGTTAGAGAACTTACAGTGACACGTGTGCTATCATAACAATAGCCTAAAAAGGAAGGATTAAGAACAAAAAGGCTTACATCGCATCACGGTTTCCCGCCCCGAACACAAATGACCTACGGTAACAGGCCCCCGGGGCGGGCCCAGCAGGAAACTATGTAGCGACTGCTCTCGCCTCGACAGGCCTGGTGCACCAAGCGTGTGTCTTCGGCGAAAGATACGTAGAACGTTCTGGTTTTATCTTCGTGCGGCCTGATGACCCACAAGTATAGGGGGTGTATCGTAGTACTTTCGATAAATAAGAGTGTCGAACCCAACGAGGAGCAGAAGGTGTTGACAAGCGGTTTTGATGAAGGATTCACTGTAAATGCTCTCAGACAAGTTTTTAGGAGTTTTTGATATGACAGATAAATAAAGTACAAGTAAATAAAATGCAGTAATAATAGTTGCAGCGAGTGGCCCAATCCTTTCTACAGCAAAGGACAAGCCGGTTGTTGTACTTATAATGACCAAACGTTCTTGAGGACACACGGGAATATTGTCAAGTGCTTTCGCTTCATATAGTTGATTAATCTTCATTGTTTTGATAAGTGTTGTGTGGGTGAACCTATGCTAATGCACCGCCCTTCCTAGGACTAATACATACTTGTGATTATACCCCTTGCAAGCATCCGCAAATACAAGAAAGTAATTAAGATAAACTAACCACAGCCTTAAACTTTGAGATCCTGCTATCCCTCATGCATCGATATACCAACGGGTGTTCAGGTTTCTGTCACTCCGGCAACCCCACAATTGGCAAACGAATACACAATGCATTCCCCTAGGCCCATAAAGGTGAAGTATCATGTAGTCGACGTTCACATGACACCACTAGAAGAATAACACCACAACTTAAGCATCAAACCATTAAATATTACTCAACATAGTTCACTACTAACATCAAGACTTCTCCCATGTCCTCAAGAACTAAACGAACTACTCACAAGACATCATACGGAACATGATCAGAGGTGATATGATGATGAATAACAATCTGAACATAAACCTTAGTCCAATGGTTTCACCCAATAGCATCAATAACAAGAGTAATCAACACCGGGAGAGTTTCCCCTATGAAATAGACAAGATTCAGCCCTAGATGTTATAGCGGAGACGGGGTGCAGCGGCGGTGATGATGGTGTTGGCGGTGGAGATGATGATGATGATGATCCCGATGAAGTCCAGCTCGATGACGGTGATGATGGCGACGATTTCCCCCTCCGGGAGGGAATTTCCCCCGGCAGATTTCTTCCTGCAGGGGAGCTTTTCGCTCTCTGGTGTTTTCCGCCTCGTGGAGGCGGCGGAATATTTCGATGGCCGTCCTCTGTGTGTTAGGGTTCGAGGGGGTCAAGTACGCGAAGGGGGAACGGCTGAGGTGGGCCAGGGCCCCCAAACCACCTGGCGGCGCGGCAGGGGGCCCACCGCGCCAGTGTGGAGGGCCCACCATGGCCCTCTCAGCCTCCCCTTTTGGCCTCCTCCATCTTCTGGTAAAATAGGAACTTCCATATGTCTCCTTCGATTTATTGATCTTCAGAAATAGTGCATCTCGACGGTGCTTTTTCCAGCAGAATCCTGACTCCGGTGTCCAATTCTCCATTATTCATCAAACATGCAAAATAGGTAAAATAACATAAGTAACACTTCTAAATATGAAATATATCGATGAATAGCAGTAAATTATGATATAAAATAGTGATGCAAAATGGACGTATCAACCCCCCCAAGCTTAGACCTCGCTTGTCCCCAAGCGAAAACTGAGCTCAGTAAACATGACCACAAGTTTATGGAGCAAAGTGTCGATAAATAAAATACGGACAAGAAGCATCACATTCATTGATACACAAGTCATTCTAGACAGCAACTTCCCTTCATATAATCTAACTTGAAATAAGTAAAGGGAACCACGATGAAGTGCATAAAGAGAACCATGATTGGTGAAGGCAAACTTAAACTCTTGGTCAGAGAACAATTAACAGATCATACTTATCTTTCGAGAAGAGTCTTTATATCAGAGCTTATATAGCAGAACTTACATGCCTTAATCATAACAGTCTCCTTACAGTCATTGATAACTTTCAAAGTTATATTCATTCGGATAAAAGCTATTGTGCGAAACAAGGAAATGAGAGATATGATTAGAAGTATCAACACATATAACTAATTGGATCTCAACAACTCAAATGCTTGCTTGAGATAGAGAGGAATGGGTTTACTGACTCAACAATAATGTAAAAGATAGGCCCTTCGCAGAGGGAAGCAGGGATTAAATCATGTGCTAGAGCTTTTAAGTTTTGCAAAGCATATAGAGAGTATGAAAATAGTTGTTTGAGCTATGTATGTCGTTGTCAACGAATCGTAGTAAAGTGAACACTAACCCCTTGTCAACCAGACTTTCAAGAGCGGCTCCCATGAAGGACGTTATCTCTACCAGCAAGGTAGATCATCCCTCTTCTCTTTTGTTTACACATGTATTTTAGTTTCTTTATAGTTGACACTCCTCCCAACCTTTTGCTTACACAAGCCATGGCTAACCGAATCCTCGGGTGCCTTCCAACATTCACATACCATGGAGGAGTGTCTATTTGCAAATTAAGTTGCTTACTGATAAATCAGGGCAAAACATGTGAAGAGAATTATTAATGAAAGTTGTAGTTAATTGGGACTGGGCACCCCATTTGCCAGCTCTTTTTGCAAATTGTTGGATAAGCGGTGTATATGCCACTAGTCCATTGGTGAAAGTCTGTTTGACAAAAGTGCTAGAGAAACTCTACAGAACCCTCATGAGCTAATAAACAGTGACACAAAACTAGGAGTAATAAGTTTTGAATAATTTAAAGGTAGCACATGAAGTATTTACTTGGAATGGCGCAAAATACCATATAGTAGGAAGTTATGGTGGACTCGAATGGCAATGGTTTGGCTCAAGGTTTGGATGTATGAGAAGCATTCCCTCTCGATACAGGTCTTTGGCTAGCAAGGTTATGTAGCAAGCATAAGAGTTGAGGGATACAAACAATTATACAAGTGATAAGAATAATCATGCAATCTTCCTTAGAAGCACAAATAGTTTAACTTAAGAATACTAAGCTTATGAGCTACAAAGAAAGAAAGATCATGGAATAATATATTTGCATGCACTCCCTCTCTCTACTTAAGTCTCAAAGTATTGTCTACTACTGACCAATGCTAAGTTTGCCAAAACCAAAAAGATTAACTTGGTGCTCTAAAAAGTGATCCCTATACTAACAACAAGGTTATCAATATGAAAGAGAATTGCAAGCTAAAATAAAGTATGCAGAAAGTAAATGATAAAACTTCTCATTAATATTTCATAACGGCAACTCACACCAAGGGATACATAGATAACCAACTAAAAGAGAGATACTTCCACATTGCAAACCATCATATAAGATAACTTCCCTACTCACGATATGACTTTATGGAAAAGTAAAAGGTAAAGATAATGATGTGATACCGCGGCACTCCCCCAAGCTTGGAACAAACCAAGGGGATGCCAATACTTATGATGAATTACTCCTTCGGTGGTGGTGGTGAATTGTCCTCATCATCAGACTTCCAGGGAAGGGGTTTCCCATCAACAAAGGACGACTTGGTTTCGATTATCCTGAAACTAGCAGCAGCGCTTATGTTTTTAAACCGAGTTTCATACTCACAGTTTTGATTCTGGACATCATAGAGTTGCGCCTGCAGTTTGTTGGTGGTGTTGATGAGGTGAAATATGTCTTCCCAGAGTTGTGCAGTCTCCTTCTTATGTTCAGCGACCAGCGCGGACACCATTGAGTGGAAGACTCCCACTTCACGTTCCGCCAGCTTTTTGTATGTGAAGACCTCTTGCTCCAGCTTCTCCATCCTGGCTTCCAGGCTCCCTTCTCCTTTGGGTCCTCGCACGTCTTCCGTCGCAGCTTTCCATCAACCATCTGCGACTCCTTGGGATGCATCTTCAGCTCATCCATGTATGGGGTGACGACGTTCACAAAGAAACTGTCCTTTGGAGGCTTCGATGAAGACATGGCAGCTCTAGATCTGAAAACAATATCTGGACAGAAACAGCTCGAAACGAAACACGATGAAAAGGCGAGATACGAACCTCGGGGGTTCGGGTGAGTATATAGCAAAAAGTTTTACAACATAAGGAAGGTACAGGAGGAAACCTGATCGGAGACGAGCTCCGGGGTGCTCAAACCACCAGGCGGCGCGGCGGGGGGCCCACCGCGCCGACCTATGGTTTGGGCACCACGGGTGCCGTCTCCCATCCGGTTCGGTCTCTTATTTTTCCATATTTAATAAAAACGACGAAAATATCTTCTAGAAAGTTATTCGCGAAACTTTTCTTACCGAAACTGTTACCTATTCGAATCGAATTCTGCAGTCCCAGAAAAATGTTCTTCAATGAAAGTTTCCGGAGTCACCACTTTAATTGTATCAACCTCTTCATTAATAGAATCTCCAGAAATATAATGCTTGAGTCTTTGACCATTTACCACTTGTGTAGAGTTATCTTTCAATGAAGCAATTTTTATTGCACCTGAACGATACACCTCCACAATAACAAATGGTCCTTCCCATTTTGAGAGTAACTTTCCTGCAAAAAATCTGAGACGAGACCTATACAATAGAACTTTCTCACCAACATTAAATTCTCTTTTAAGAATTCTCCTATCATGCCATCTCTTAACTTTTTCTTTAAAGAGTCTAGCATTTTCATAAGCCTCACTTCTCCATTCATCTAAAGAACTTAAATGCAACAACCTTTTCTCACCGGCAAGTTTAAAATCTCTATTAAGTTCTCTCACTGCCCAATAAGCTTTGTGTTCTAATTCTAAAGGCAAGTGACAAGCTTTACCATAAACCATTTTATAAGGAGACATGCCCATGGGGTTCTTATAAGCAGTTCTATAAGCCCATAAAGCATCATTTAACTTACTAGCCCAATTTTTTCTAGATTTATTAACAGTCTTTTGCAAGATAGATTTAATCTCCCTATTTGACAATTCTACTTGTCCACTAGTTTGAGGATGATAGGCTGAAGCAATTCTATGATTAACACCATATTTAGCAAGAGTCTTTCTAAAACCACCATGGATAAAATGAGAACCTCCATCAGTCATAAGATATCTAGGTACACCAAACCTAGGAAAAATGACATCTTGAAGCATTTTTAAAGAGGTCTCACCATCAGCACTTTTAGTAGGTATAGCTTCTACCCATTTAGTGACATAATCAACAGCAACATGAGTATTACCTTGTGAAGAAGGAAAAGGACCCATGAAGTCGAATCCCCAACAATCAAATGGTTCAATAACAAGAGAATAACTCATAGGCATTTCATTGCGTCTAGAGATATTACCAACCCTTTGACATTCATCACAAGATAAAATAAACTTTCTTGCATCCTTAAAGAGGGTAGGCCAATAAAAACCTGATTGTAGAACTTTCTGCGCAGTTCTATCTCCAGCGTGATGCCCTCCATAAGCACTTCCATGGCATTTCCTCAGTATTTCCTGTTGTTCATATTCAGGAACACATCTTCGCATAATACCATCGACTCCTTCTTTATATAAGTGTGGGTCATCCCAAAAGTAATGCCGCAAGTCATAAAAGAATTTCCTTCTTTGCTGAGCTGAAAAGGTTGGAGGCAAGTACTTGGAAACAATAAAGTTAGCATAATCAGCATACCAAGGACTATCTCGCGAACTTACACTTATTGCAGCCAATTGTTCATTTGGAAAGCTATCATTAACAGGAATAGGATCATAAGGAATGCTTTCCAATCTAGACAAATTATCAGCAACAGGATTTTCAGCACCTTTTCTATCTATGATATGCAAATCAAATTCTTGCAAAAGAAGTACCCATCTAATAAGCCTTGGCTTAGCATCTTTCTTTTCCATAAGGTATCTAATTGCAGCATGATCAGTATGAATAGTGACTTTCGAATCAACTATGTAGGGTCGAAATTTGTCACAAGCAAAAACTACAGCTAGAAATTCTTTTTCAGTAGTGGCATAATTCTTTTGAGCAGAATCAAGAGTTTTACTAGCATAATGAATAACATTTAACTTTTTATCTACTCGCTGCCCAAGAACAGCGCCTACAGCATAATCACTAGCATCACACATAATTTCAAAAGGTAAATTCCAATCAGGTGGTTCAACTACAGGAGCGGTGATTAAAGCCTTTTTCAAAGTTTCAAAAGCTTCCTTACAATCATCATCAAAAACAAATGGTACATCTTTTTGAAGAAGATTAGTAAGAGGCTTGGAAATTTTAGAGAAATCTTTAATAAACCTCCTATAAAAACCAGCATGACCAAGAATACTACGAATACCTTTAACATCTTTGGGACAAGGCATCTTTTCAATTGCCTCCACTTTAGCTCGATCAACTTCAATACCTCTTTCAGAAATTTTATGTCCAAGAACAATTCCTTCATTAACCATAAAGTGGCATTTCTCCCAATTAAGAACAAGGCTAGTTTCTTCACATCTCTGCAAAACTTTGTCAAGGTTGTGCAAACAATTATCAAAGGAAGTTCCATAGACGGAGAAATCGTCCATGAAGACTTCCACAATTTCCTCACAAAAGCCATGAAAAATAGCAGACATGCATCTTTGAAAAGTAGCAGGAGCATTACATAAACCAAAAGGCATACGTCTATAAGCATAAGTTCCATAAGGACAAGTAAAAGTAGTTTTCTCTTGATCTTGCGCTCTCACAGCAATTTGAGAAAACCCAGAATACCCATCAAGGAAACAAAAGTGAGTTTTCTTGGACAACCTCTCAAGCATTTGATCAATAAAAGGCAAAGGATAATGATCTTTCTTAGTTACTTTGTTAACCTTTCTAAAATCAATGCACATCCTATAACCAACTACTACTCTTTGAGGAATTAGTTCATCATTTTCATTAGGAACAACGGTAATTCCTCCTTTCTTAGGAACACAATGCACAGGACTTACCCATCTACTATCAGCAATAGGATAAATAATACCAGCTTCAAGAAGTTTTAATACCTCATTTCTTACCACTTCTTTCATCTTGGGTATTAAACGACGCTGATGCTCAACAACAGGCTTTGCATCAGGTTCCATGTTGATGGCGTGCTGACATATAGTAGGAGAAATTCCCTTCAGGTCATCAAGAGTATATCCCATAGCTCCGCGGTGTTTCCTCAACACTCCCAATAACCTTTCCTCCTCTGTACCTGAAAGTTTAGAGCTGATAATAACAGGATATATTTTCTTATCATCAATATAAGCATATTTAAGATTATCAGGCAGAGGTTTCAAATCAAAAACAGGATCCTCCTTGGGTGGCATTGTGGTACCCAAATCTTCCACAGGTAAATTGTGTTTGAGCATAGGTTGACGAAGGAATACTTCATCAAGCTCATTCCTTTCTTCCCTGAAGTTCTCACTTTCATGATTCTCCATATGTTGCTGCAAAGCATTGTTAGGAGCAAGAACAATAGATGCAAGTTGAGCAATTTCAAAATCCTCACTAGGCAATTCAGTTTCATAAGGTGCTTTAGCAAATTTAGAGAAATTGAATTCATAAGATTCACCAGCAAATTTAGTAAAGATTTTCTCTTTCTTACAGTCTATAACAGCACCACAAGTATTCAGAAAAGGTCTACCAAAAATAATAGGACAACTATCATTGGCAGCCGACCCAAGTACAAGAAAATCAGCAGGGTATTTAGTCTTACCACAAAGGACTTCGACATCTCTAATGATACCAATTGGAGAGATAGTTTCCCTATTAGCAAGCTGAATAACCACATCAATCTCTTCAAGTTTACAAGGAGCAATTTCGTGCATAATTTCCCTGTAAAGCTCATAAGGAATAGCACTAGAACTTGCACCAATATCACATAAACCATAATAGCAATGATCACCTATCCTAACAGAAAGCACAGGAACACTAGACTTCCTAGAACTTTTAGGATGTGAGACAATATTAGAAGCATCCTCACAAAAGATAATGTGTCTATCTTCTAAATTTTCAGTGACAAGATCTTTAACCAATGCTACAACAGGTTCAACAGTTATTTGCTCATCAGGTTTGGTAGTTTTCTTATTACTTTTACTAACAACACCAGTTATGATAGTATGTTCCTTAATCTTATTAGGAAAAGGAACTTTTTCAATATAAGGTTCTGGAATAATGCGATCAGCAACATTAACCTCAACACCTTTAGATATATGAGAAACAGATTCATCTTTATATGGTTCATGATAATTTTTAAAACCCTCCTTCGGCAAACCGAAATAGGAAGCAAAGGCTTTATAAAAGTTTGCAACAATTTGAGAGTCAAGACCATAAGTAGTGCTAATTTTGCGATAATCATCAGTATCCATAAATTTTTAACACACTCAAAGTCATAGTTTATACCTGACTCCCTACCTTTGTCATTCTCCCATCCTTCAGTGTTCTCCTGAATCCGATCAAGAAGGTCCCACTTAAACTCTTCTTTATTACGAGTGAACGATCCAGCACAAGTGGTATCCAATAGAGTTTTATCTTGAAAGGAGAGTCTTGCATAAAAGTTATCAATAACAATATTACCAGGAAGCTCATGAATGGGACATTTGAGCATTAATGCCTTCAATCTCCCCCACGCTTGAGCGATACTCTCTCCATCATAGGGCCAGAAGTTATATATGAGGTTCCGATCCTTATGAATCTCACTTGGAGGATAGAATTTGGAGTAAAAGAGAGGTACAATTTCCTCCCATCCAAGAGAATACCCATTCTTCAGCAGTTTATACCAATGTGCAGCTTTACCAGACAGTGATAGAGAGAATAATTTCTTCTTAACTTCTCCCATCGAGATACCTGCACACTTAAATAACTCGCACAATTCATGCAGAAATAACAAATGATCTCCAGGATGGACAGTTCCATCTCCTGCATAGCGGTTATTTGTGACACGTTCAACAATTTTCATAGGAATTTTGAACGGTATTACCTGCTCATCTGGCGCCTCCTCTACTACCTTAGCAGTGGTAGTTGTTTTCCCAAATAGGAATTCAAGAGAAGACCCCTCCATAATGAGATATAGCAGCAGGCAAAAATAAAAACAGCACGTACAATAAATGTTTCCCTTACCAATTCCACTTACCAATAGCGCTACACTCCCCGGCAACGGCGCCAGAAAATAGTCTTGATGACCCACAAGTATAGGGGGTGTATCGTAGTACTTTCGATAAATAAGAGTGTCGAACCCAACGAGGAGCAGAAGGTGTTGACAAGCGGTTTTGATGAAGGATTCACTGTAAATGCTCTCAGACAAGTTTTTAGGAGTTTTTGATATGACAGATAAATAAAGTACAAGTAAATAAAATGCAGTAATAATAGTTGCAGCGAGTGGCCCAATCCTTTCTACAGCAAAGGACAAGCCGGTTGTTGTACTTATAATGACCAAACGTTCTTGAGGACACACGGGAATATTGTCAAGTGCTTTCGCTTCATATAGTTGATTAATCTTCATTGTTTTGATAAGTGTTGTGTGGGTGAACCTATGCTAATGCACCGCCCTTCCTAGGACTAATACATACTTGTGATTATACCCCTTGCAAGCATCCGCAAATACAAGAAAGTAATTAAGATAAACTAACCACAGCCTTAAACTTTGAGATCCTGCTATCCCTCATGCATCGATATACCAACGGGTGTTCAGGTTTCTGTCACTCCGGCAACCCCACAATTGGCAAACGAATACACAATGCATTCCCCTAGGCCCATAAAGGTGAAGTATCATGTAGTCGACGTTCACATGACACCACTAGAAGAATAACACCACAACTTAAGCATCAAACCATTAAATATTACTCAACATAGTTCACTACTAACATCAAGACTTCTCCCATGTCCTCAAGAACTAAACGAACTACTCACAAGACATCATACGGAACATGATCAGAGGTGATATGATGATGAATAACAATCTGAACATAAACCTTAGTCCAATGGTTTCACCCAATAGCATCAATAACAAGAGTAATCAACACCGGGAGAGTTTCCCCTATGAAATAGACAAGATTCAGCCCTAGATGTTATAGCGGAGACGGGGTGCAGCGGCGGTGATGATGGTGTTGGCGGTGGAGATGATGATGATGATGATCCCGATGAAGTCCAGCTCGATGACGGTGATGATGGCGACGATTTCCCCCTCCGGGAGGGAATTTCCCCCGGCAGATTTCTTCCTGCAGGGGAGCTTTTCGCTCTCTGGTGTTTTCCGCCTCGTGGAGGCGGCGGAATATTTCGATGGCCGTCCTCTGTGTGTTAGGGTTCGAGGGGGTCAAGTACGCGAAGGGGGAACGGCTGAGGTGGGCCAGGGCCCCCAAACCACCTGCGGCGCGGCAGGGGGCCCACCGCGCCAGCTGTGGAGGGCCCACCATGGCCCTCTCAGCCTCCCCTTTTGGCCTCCTCCATCTTCTGGTAAAATAGGAACTTCCATATGTCTCCTTCGATTTATTGATCTTCAGAAATAGTGCATCTCGACGGTGCTTTTTCCAGCAGAATCCTGACTCCGGTGTCCAATTCTCCATTATTCATCAAACATGCAAAATAGGTAAAATAACATAAGTAACACTTCTAAATATGAAATATATCGATGAATAGCAGTAAATTATGATATAAAATAGTGATGCAAAATGGACGTATCACGGCCGAGTCGAGCTCAGCGATGTGGGACTATTCGCTTCGTTCGCTCGCGCCGCCGCCGGTTTTAATTAAGCTGCTTCCTTGCCATCCCGTCCCTCTCTCTCCACCGCCTCCATCGCCGCCGGCGTGCCTCCATGTCGCTCCCTCTGCCGTCCACCGGATTCGCCTTCCCCGCCCCGCCGCCAGGATCGGCCCACCATGGACCAGGTGAACCCGCCCGACCCTTGCGATCTTTTTACCGCTTCCTCTTCCCGTCTTTTCTCTAGCCCAGCACCAACCCCACCCGTCCTCCTCGGCGCACGCCGTAATTTCAGTGTTTGTAGTTCTCCAGTATGAGGTGGAGAAGATGGAGAAGGGCGCCCACGGAATGACAGCAGAAGGACGACGGCGTCCCCTCCACCGCCAGCCACGAGATCTCCCTCCTTCATCAGGAAGATGCGTCACCGGAACATCCTCAGGTGCCCCGCCGAGCGCTTTCCTGAAAATTGTTCTCTTTGGTGATGCATCTCAGTCCTAACTCATAAGCGATACAATAGAATTTGGAAAAGGTTTTAAAGAAATACTTTCACTACTCTTGATCATTTTTCCGGTCGCAATTTGCTCACTTGTTTCAACTGACCTCAAGCGGCACAGTTATGCGTTTGCTATGATGCTATCTATTGCAAACTGTGTGCGATTCATTTAATGGACAGATTGAGCATTGCTAATATCTTTTACAAGTTTTAGGGTGGTTGGCATTTTTAATAACCGTTCATCCAGCAAGATCTAACGGTGTTAAAATAGTCGGAACCAGACTGACGGAACCGATCGGTTCCGTGGAACTGAAAATTGTGTGGGACCGGTACCAAAAATATGTGGGACCGGTACCAAATTATGTGGGACCGTAATTTAATTTTAATTACTCCCTCCGTCAGAGGGAGATTTTTTTAATACATTTTGCAGATCAACCCTGTAAATCTGAAGCCGCTGCCGCCGGAGCAGGGCGCCATTCGCCGGACCAGGGCCCCTGCCACCGCCACCGAGGAAGAAGGACCCCATCGAGCAGGCCCCCATCCGCCGGCCCTGTATTGGTGTATGAATAATAAAAACGGTTGCATCTTGACAGTAATTTGTGCTTGTCCATTGTTGGTGGTGTTTTGTGATGTGTTGTTGGTTGTGAATGTTCTTCCTTGTGTTTACTTGTCCAAGTGGCTGATATGATTATTATGAAGATGGTGTGATCTTGGTAATATGGGTTTGCACATTCTGAGATCATTTTAGTGAATAGAAAATGAATGAATCTAATACTGACTATGTTTTCCTTCACCATGGGCAATACATCTTTGTTTTTCCTTGATGTGCAGCTTGTTTCATCATTCTATCAGTATGTCACAGTGCATACAGGTGATGTTTAACGCAATAGGTAATTGATGTTTCATGCAATAGGTAATTGATAAACATAAACCAACAGAGAGCACCAGCCATGAGAAGAGAACCACACTTTATTTCATCTCATTTTATTAATTCAACAAATACAATAGGAGTATTACAAACTAGGGGTACTACTTTCACACACACACACACACACACACACACACACTTTCACTACCTATCTACTCCAGGAGTACTACTCTCACTGGCACATGCATACTACTAACAGAACTAAAGCTTAAACTCTGACACGCCAAGAACTCTAGTTCTTGATCTTCTTCTTGACCCTCAGCTAGTTGCTGTGACCACACTCCTTCAGAAGCATCTTGGCAGCAATTCAGCAGAATTCTGCAACAACTTTGCTCGCCCTCCTCGTGCTCCACAGCTCCAGCAGCGCACTAGCCTGAACATCACTTCCTCAAGTGCAGCGGTAAACAATGTATTTAATCAGTGCATTTAATCAGGTTAATAATGTTCCAAATAGATCAAGTATGGAATGGAAAGTTCAAATATCAAGGGACAGCTCCTTGATCTCTCATGTGCAGTACACACATCAGTTGAAACAATAATAACAAGAAGCAATGTCAGACAGTGACCGATAATGAAAAACACAGTGTATGCATATAGCCTAATTAACAGAGTACCCTATCTGTTTGTCAGATTATAATGAATTGCTGATTTCCAGGCTGAAACAGATGAGTTACCTAGCAATGGTAGACTAAAACAAACTTACTTACTCCAGATTCTTCACAGATAACACAGATTTGGAACAATGCAGAACAATATGGAGAGCGACTCAGAGTGACCAGAGCACACACAATTTCCAAAGGTGACAGATGATCAGAACAAACAGTTCATGAGTAGCCTAGGTTTCCTCTAGTGATAAATTGGTGGACCAGGCTATATACAACCTAGCAACTGTCCAGGAATGCCCAGCAAGAGCAATTGTGGGTACACATCCCAGCTAATCAACATACATGAGAGCATTTAGCTGAACTGATAGGCCTGTATTTGTACTCAGAGTTGGTTGTCTCCTTTGGACGATTGATCATACCACACATAAGAAAGCATCAATTTTTCTTTAGTTCGGTGGATCAGGATCAGAAAGTTCAGGAACTGATTAATACCCTGAAGAATTGTGGAGCACAATGCACGTAGACGAGGAAGGAGGGCTCACCGGAGGGTGATGTAGCCGAGGACGAACATCAGGAAGTAGAAGAAGAAGCTGGTGGGGGTGAGGTCCAGTAGCAGAAGCATGAGAGTTCCAGGACGCATCATCGTCCTGCCTGCAAACCACACAACGCGCAGGTTGAGATTCAGGAGAGCCATGACCAAATCCTAATCAGTACATGTGAATGAAACATTTTACTAGCGAGGGAGCGATGGTGTAGGCCAGGTCGTTGCCATGGTCGACGGCGGGGTCCTGGTAGCTGGCCGTTGGCAGTAGGTCCGACCGCGGGCGAAGCGATTCTCTCTCCCTACCACCGTCGAGGGCGTCGTCGACGATCTCGATGCGCCATCGCCGGTCACAGGCCGTCTCCAAGGTCGCTGCCATGGAGCGCCGCCGCGGATCCGGCAAAGAGCTCACCACGGAGGCGGCGGCTGCTCACCACGGCGGCTGCCCTAGTCGCCTCGCACGGAACAGAGCAAAACAGAAGCGGACATGATAAAATTACGGGCTGTTTTTTTTCCTAAGACAACGTCAATTTTAATCAACGGCTAATAAAAATCACCTTCTAATCAATGGCTAACAAAATTCAGAGCCCACGGTTCCGACGGAACCACGAGTTCCGTGCCAATCACCACAAAAGAGCTCAATATCTTTTTCTGAACTTTTATTAGCACTAGTATCACTATAAAATTTCCAACTAATAGGTGATTATTTGCGTGTGTACATCTATCTTGAGTTGTTTCACACTGATACTGAAGCGGCAAGGTACTGTTAGTATAGTAGTATGCAATTCTCAGTTCTCAATTTGACATGTTTCTGTTCTTCACAATTTGACACGCCCCTCTTTTCATACTTCCATTTGTCAATCTTGTCGAGCAAATGAGAAAGCTGCTGTTTGCTTCAACGGAAGGGAAGCTGTCACTACTTTTGGCTCTACTTCCTATGACAGAAAGGTTTTCTTCCTAGTGATGACAAGGGGTACTTTTTTTTTGCTTGATATTATTTTGTTTAGGTTGCTCACCACATATGCCATGTGGTGACAAGAGTACTATTTTCCTTTTTATATGTAAATCCAAGCCTATACCCTGTAGCAGTTCAAGTCAATTTTGATGTTCAAGTCAAGTTTGCAGCGGCCGGGTTTGGGGGAGCGTTGTGCCGTGCACCGTCGCCGGGGCGGAGGGAGATTTTTTTTAGATAAAAGGCCTAAGCCCAACTTTGAATTAACAAAGTCAGAAGGTTCACCAAGTTATTACAACGCTGCGGCATACAGCTTAGCCAAAGTAGAGCAACATGCTGCGGCATACAGCTTAGCCAAGGGAAAGACAACATGCTGAGGCACACAGCTTCGCCAAAAGAAACTAGCTGAAGGCGGACTAAGAGGTGCTAGGCATGAACTCGGAATGAATCTTCAGGAGCTCACTTGCCAGTGCTCTTGCGCCCTCCACGTCCTGCGGTTTTAGCGCGGGGCTCCAGTTCTGCAAGAAGATCACAGTTTTGTAGATAATGTCAGCTGGTTGTTTGATAAATTTGGACTCGATAGCCCCTTTATTACGCACTTGCCAGAGCGCCCAAGACTGTGCAGCGAAAAACACCCAAGTTATGCGCCTTACAGACTTAGGTAAACTAGAAAGGATAGAGAAAAACTGGGCAAAGTTAGAGGGACACCAAGGCCTCCCTAGGACTCGGCGTAGCACACTCCAGACAAATTTTGCAAGAGAACAAGTAAAGAAAATATGTGATGCGTCCTCGTCTGCCCCGCAGATGACACATTTGCCATCCGAAGGGCCTTTCCTTGTTGCCAGCTGCAGGCCTGAAGGGAGGCGGTCAATGATCAGTTGCCAGGTAAAATTTTTAATCTTCATGGGGATCTTTGCTTTCCAAACATCTTTAAAATGTGCCACCGTCGCTCCCTGGGCCAATTTTTTGTACATCGAGTTTACTGTGTAGACCCCTGTCGGGTCAAGGTTCCAAAGAACCGAGTCATGTACATCCGAGAGCGTAATGCCCTCAATAATCTCATCTAGTTTTTCCCACTGGATGGCCCCAGCCTCGTCCAGCGTTCTCCTAAAGCGACATCCTCCCACAGCTGCCTGAGCTACAGAGATCGAAGGATCCTCACAAATGCTAAACAAGTTGGGAAATTGTAAACTCAGGGGTCCCCCACCCCACCACCAGTCCGTCCAAAACAGGATCTTGTGACCGTTGCCAAGCCTAAACCTTGCACCCAGCTTGAAGAGATGCTTGATTTTATGGAGGTTCTTCCAGAATTGCGAGCCACCCCGGCTCGCACTAGAGAAGATATCTCCATTGGGTGTATACTTTGCTCTAATGAGAACAGCCCATAGCGCGTTGTCCATCTGGTAAATCTTCCAAATCCATTTAAGAAGAAGTGCCACGTTCATATGTCTAGAGTTGGTAATGCCTAAACCCCCACATTCCTTAGGGCGGCAAACCGCCGGCCAATTGAGCATGTGATATTTTCTGTTGGGCCCCGTGCCTTCCCAGAAAAATCTGCCCCGGTGAGAGTCGAACTGTTCATGCACCCCTTCTTGCAACAAGAAGAGGCCCATGGCGTACATGGGTAAGCTAGCCAGGCAAGAGTTAGATAGGATCAGGCGGCCACCCGAGGAGAGGAATCTGCCAATCCAAGGTTCCACCCTCGCTGCCAGTTTTTGTACCAGGAACACCCATTGTTCCACTATCAGTTTCTTGTCTGATATCGGTAACCCCAGATACATGAAGGGGAAGGACCCTAATTTGCAGTTGAGGCGGTTAGCAATATTGACCCCGTCATCGTGTTCTCCCAACACGAAAACTTCGCTTTTGTGGTAATTGATTTTGAGGCCTGACATGTTCTCGAAACACATGAGAAGGAATTTCAGATTAGCCACCCCTTGTGGATTATTCTGAATTAGAATAATTGAGTCATCCGCATACTGTAGGTGCGTAATACCTCCCGGAATAAGATGAGGCACCACACCCTCAATGTGACCGGCCCTATTGGCCGCAGATAGGATTGCCGAAAGCCCTTCGGCAATGAAGTTGAAAAGAATCGGGGAGAGGGGGTCCCCTTGTCTCACACACCTCTTATTTCTGAAGAAAGGGCCCATTTCTCCATTAATTGAGATAGCTGTCTGCCCCCCGGCAACCAGCTGAAAAATTCTGTGGATCACCCCAGCGTCAAAACCCTTTCTTCTGAGAACTTCTACCAAATAATCCTAGTTCACACGGTCGTAGGCCTTTTCAAAGTCAAGCTTAAGTAAGATGCCCCCAAGCTTCTTACTTTTAAGCTCATGCACAATCTCATGAAGGGCTAACGCACCATCTAGAATGAAACGGCCTTTGATGAAGGCTGATTGATTCGGGCTGATAATCCTGTTAGCAATCGGGTCTAGTCTCATAGCAAATGCTTTGGAGATGATCTTAAATATGACATTTATCAGAGCAATCGGTCTAAACTGGGAGATTTTGTCCGCGCCTGGAACCTTCGGAATTAGAGTCAACACCCCAAAGTTGAGTCTAGATATGTCGATCCTACCCAGGATGAAGTCATTCAGGATGTGAAGCACCCCATGTTTGACAAGAGGCCAACAATTTTTGAAGAAGAGGACCGGAAACCCATCCGGTCCAGGGGCAGTGTCTGACTTCAAGTCCTTAACTATGCATTCAAGTTCACCCTCCGAGAACGTTAGGGAGAGGTCCAAATTTTCCGTATCCGAAACTTGGTGAGCGTCGCCCCAAGTATTTGTTGCGAGACCACAGTGTCTCACCGCGGCGCAGCCCATCAGCTCACGGTAGAAGGAGTAAATATGCTCTTGAAGCTCCAGCTTTCCCGAGATGGTGTTGCCAGCGTCCGAAACTAAGGAGGAGATGTTGCATCTCCTGCGTTTACCATTCGCCACTGCATGGAAGTACGCGGTGTTGGCATCCCCCTGGATAGCCCACCTAATTCTACCTCTTTGTCTCCAATATTCCTCCTCTAGATTGTAAATATGAAGCAGCTGTGCTTCAAGGTGATATCGAAAGGCCCATTCATCCTCATCGATCCCCACGGAGTCCGCTCTACCATCAATGGTTTGAATTTGGGCTAGCAAAAGTTCCTTTTTAGCACGCGAGTCTTGCCCTAAGTTTCTGCTCCATCCCCGCAGCGATTGGCGCAAGCCCGCGGACATGAAGGCCCACCAGTCGATAATATCTCTACCTCCCACTGAAGCTAGAAGCTTCTCCCAGTAATTCGATAGAACCTCTTTAAAATGCGGAAGTTGAAACCACCCAGTCTCAAAAAAGAAGCGGTTACTCTTAACTGGGGTGCCCTCACCCGAGTCAAAGATTAGAGGTGTGTGGTCCGATCCTAAGCTGGTTTCGGCAACCAGCGTACAGAGTGGCCACGAGGCTTCTAAGGCAGCGGAGACAAAGACTCTATCAAGAACACATCGCACCGGATTAAGACGTTTGTTGGTCCAAGTATACCTCGCCCCCGAGCGAGGAATCTCGGACATACCCCAGTTAGCAATATGGGAGTTGAACAGCTGGATTCTCCCCCAGTTTATTCTGTCATTGTTTTTGTCTAGGCTGCTCCGGATCAGATTGAAATCTCCTCCCATCACTATAGGTAGGTTAGCCCTACTGATTTTCCCAGATAGTTCGTCCAAAAACTCCCCAGATTTACTGTGGTCGGCAGGGCCATAAACCCCTATGATTTCCAATTTAACGTTGGAGACCCGGTGAAGGACTGCTAGGCTGAGGAAGGATTGGCCCCTGTCAATCATCCCCACCTCGAACAAGCTGTCGCGCACACCCAAAAGCATCCCTCCCGAGTGACCTGACGCCGGGAGCCAGTTCCAGAAGAACTTTTCTCCCACCTCAATACTACAAAGTTCTTGATCTGTGAAATACCTTTTAATAGTTTCTTGGAGGCATACCACATCGATTTTATTTTTCCGGAGGCACTCTTTTAGGAGAGTCCGGCGCCCCGGTACGCCGAACCCTCGTATGTTTAAGAAGAGGCATCGCATTAGGGCACCACTCCATTAGCCCGTGCTGGGCGGGTGTAAGGCTTGCGTGCACTCGGATCGCATGTCTTCCGTGATCTACCCCGGCGCGTTGGGCCTGCACTTTTCCTTATCCTCGTCCCTGAGGTAGGAGATGGCACAGGCGGTGTTTGTAGGGAGGACCCTTCCTGTCTACACAGCACGGCTTCAGGTGCAGGTACGGCCCCTGCCGCACCCTTCACCTTTTCTTTAGCTTTCTCTTCAGCCAGTTTTGCTTCCGCATTAGCTCTGGCCATGGCAAGATCTGCTTGGGCAAGCTCGTTTGCACGAAAGAGAGATAAAACCTCTGCGGGGGAGCCCGCAGCCGAATCGAACACAACACAACTCTCACGTGCAACAAGAAGCAAACGATCATCGGGAATAGAGTCTAACACAGTAAAAGCCGAGATGGGAAAGTTACCTGATGCATTCTTCTCCTTGATCTGCATGGCGCGGTTCAAGACAGGTTCATCCGAGCGCCCTTCGCCTCGAGCGCTCTTGCGATTGGTAATAGCTGGCGTCGTCTTGTTCCTTGGAGCACGCGTGGTCTGCGCGGGATCCCGCACCGTGTCCGCCCCTTCAGTCAGCGAGTCCTTGCCAGATTCGGCGGAGAACTCGATCGTGCCCTTCACAGTGTCTTCTTGATCCTGATGAACTCGGGAGCGTCTGTCCGCGTTGGACTTGCTACGCCTCTCCTTCTCCCTCCGTTGAGAGCCTCCATCTCCGCAAGCGTGCAGGAAGTGTCCACCGGCTGTTCCTTGCTGGGAGTGATAAAGCAGTCATCTCCAGCAGAAGAGATCAGAGTGAGGGACGGAGAGCTCGGAGGGTGTCCTGCCGTCACCGTAGCCGTCGTGACTGAGGGAGTCTGGGCAGTTGAAGTTTCTGGAACTTGAGAGATGCAGGTGTTGGAGATCTCCATCCCTTTGTTGGACAGGGGGGAGCCAAAGTCTAGACTATCCGAAAGGCTCGGAACAGGGACCGTTGCGTCTGCCGCCTTGCTGCCCTTTGCTCCACTGTCCCTAGCTGCAGGAGGCACAGACTTTGATTTTTCCCTGGAGTCATGGGAGCCCCTGCGCCCAATCCAGTCATCTTTCTCTCTTTCATCTTCAGAGCTTCTGCCCAGGTCGTCTTCATCGTCTCCTTTCTTGTTATCTTTAGGTGGCGGAGAAGGGGGAGATTCCGACCGACCCCTCCGTGGTTTTTCCACCTCCACCCGGACCTTGAAACCCTGGCCATTGACACACATCATCACATGGTCCACCACCTGTTCAGATGCACGACAACCGATCTTCATCCGAATCGGGTCAAGAGAGTCTGCAAGAGAGGCTTCGTCCACCTCCATCGGCCTTCCGATAGGTCTTGTTGCCACCATGAGCTTGCTGGTGTGACGGAACGGAGGAGGGACCCCATGGAGACGCACCCACGTCTCCGTGAGGACTTCAGAGGCTTGATCGGCGAGACCCCCTTCCATCACCAACGCCCGAGCCCTGGAAAATGGTAAGCGGAGGCCCCCGCCCCTTGTCGCCATTCGGAGAAGGCCAGCGGATGGAAATACCAGAGCAAAGTCTGACTCAGAGAGCACCCTTACTTGCCAGGACCAGGACGAGTCCACCAGCTCCTTGAACTCTTGTTCCACCTGTTCCGCCGAGAGAATGACATCTTCCACGTAAAGTGTCGCCGAGTTAGGAGTTTCCTTCTCGAGCTCATCCTCTGGCACCTCCAGGCACATGTAGCCGATGCCGTCGCGGCCGAACCCGGCCCAGAACGGCTCACGGCGCTCCCCAGCCACCGGACACAGCGTAGTCATGTGACCCTTGGTGTTGCATTTGTTGCAGAAAGGCTCACCCTTGCAGGCCATCTGCATGTGCCCCGTCTGACCGCATTTGTAGCAGGTGATGTTGGACGCGTCAAGCGGCGGAGGCGGGGGAAGGACCTCGTCAGAGGCTGCAGATCTGGCCCCCATGGCCGAGCTCTCCGCCCTGTTCCGAGGCGGCCCCTGCCTGCTGTTGTTGTTGAAGGAGGGAGCACCGCCCCGTCCGTAGTCGCGCCCTCGCGAGTACGGGGCCGGCTGTTGCAGATTCCGCTCTTCCCTCTGTCGAGCTTCGTCCCTCGTGCGTTGAATGGCGTCCGCCCGCTGGCGCTGTTGCCTTCTGTTTTCCTCGTTCTCCCGCTCCAGGCGGTCGTTGAGGTCGCGGCGGCTCCCGCCGCCGGCGTAGTTGTCGAAGTTGCGCTTGCCACGGCGGTAGTTGTCGTCCCTACCCCGATCCATCGGAGCGAGGCGTGGAGGAAGATCTGGGTCGGATGAACGGATGAGTTGTTTGGCTCGTTTCTTGTTGCGCCGCACGTCGCGAGGTGGTGCGCGGAAACCTAGCTTTGGATCTAGGGTTCCCACCGGGATCCAACGCCAGATATAAGGTGAGCGAGACACAGATGGGCTGGGCCGGCAGGGAGAGGAGCTTCGCATGGGCTTTTGAACACTGGTCGAGTCACGAAGGGCCACCGAGTCGCTGTGTGGGCCACCCCCCAAAGCCGGCCCACCGGCTGGGAGCCCAGCATCGGTAGCGAGAGAATCCTCCTCCCGCAACCCTAGGGATGGCGGCGCAGGGGGCGGCGGCGCCGCCGCCGGCCAGAGTGCCACCTCCATCGAGCCGACGAGCAAGACCGCCGGCCCCCCGGCCGGGGCCTCCCCGGATCCTGAGCTCTCCTGCTCACCAGAACGGCGCGACGAGGGAAGTGGCGGGAAATCCAGATCCCCTGGAATCACAGCGGCGGGCGAGCTGAGCCGCTGCCCGGCGACGACCACCGGAGACGACCTCAGCTCGACAAAGACGGAGTCGGACGCGAAACCCTGCGTGTCGCCCAGCCCCGGCGGGAAGAAATCGCCCAGGATAGCCGCCGAAGAACGCCGGCGCGGTGAGGGCGACCCTTCGCTCTCATCTTCCTCGGAGGCGGCGTCGCCGCTGGTGAGCTCAGCAAGCAGATCGAAGGGGCCACGACGCTTGCCCGCCCGCACGGCGGCGCCGCCATGGCGCCGGCGAGGGGGGGAGGGCGCGAGGCTTGGCGCGCCCGGCCAGTCGCCCTTCGCGTCGCGAGAGCCAAGGCACATCCTTTCGGTCTCGCTCCAGTTCATTTAACAACCGCGGAGGGAGATTTAACGGCCGGGGTGCTGCTTTTCCCTTTGATTTGATCCATGGTTCATCGTCGTTGTGGGCGGTGTGTGCTGCGGCGCTGTCTTCCTAGCACACGTGCTGCTTATTTCCTTTTTCACGTTTGCATGTGCTGTTGCCCTCTATGTGTGCTTTTGTTTTTCGTTTTGCTTCAGGTTTTGGTTGGTCTTGATTGGGCTGGCCTTCGTGCGATTTCTGCCCTGCTTTGGTTTGGTTTTGCTCACCCGTGGCTGTGTTCCTTTTTTTATCTTTTTTTTCCGAATTTTTGACAAAAGAGACCACCTCGCCGAGTGAATTGTCAAAAAGAACCACCTCCGAAAATTATTGTCAAAAAGGACCACCTGCACCGTGGCGACACGTGTCGCCTGCCGCCACCGCCGGAGGCAGCGGGGCCCTGCCGCCACAGGCCACGGCGGCACGTCTGCGTGCATACATGCTAGACTTCCTGCGCATAAACAGTAGCCTGTTTTGAATCTAATCCTAAAATTTGTTAAATTTGTCTTTTTTGCTGAGCCCAAAATACGAGGTATTTTGCAATGAATTTTTGCACGATCGTACGGCATAGAGTTAGCTACATGCAGGTATTTTTTTTCGAATTTTTTGAGATGTTTAAAAAAAATTAAAACGGGCTACTGTTCATACGCTGAGCGATCGTTCGTGAACATGCATGCACGCAGACGTGCCGCCGTGGCCCGTGGCGGCAGGCCCTGCCGCCCCCGGCGGTGGCGGCAGGCGACATGTGTCGCCTGGCACGCCTGCCGCCACGGCTCAGGTGGTCCTTTTTTACAATAATTTTCGAAGGTGGTCCTTTTTGACAATTCTCTTTTGTCAAAACTTCGTTTTTTCCTTATATCTGTTGCCGATGATGTAGTCGTTATTTGGGGGCATTTGGTGTTGGTCCCGTTGGTTCATCTTCCCCTTTTGTCGGTTTGGCTCTCTGAACTCACTTCCATTGTTGCTTCCGCTTTAGATGCAGGCCGCGCGGATGATTCGTGGTCATCGTGGCATAAGCGTGCTGTTATTAATGTTGTCATAGCGTTTTGTTTGGGTTGATTTTGTCTGCTCTCGCGTTTGGTTACATAAGGCTTGTTTGACATGTGTTAGCGGAAGGTGCCTTGGATGCTTCTCCTGGGCATTTGGAGGCGGCTGGTCTTCACCGGAACAGCCGTCCTGCTATGAAGCACCGAGGAGGAAGAGCGGTCATGTCCCGTTGGTGTCCAGCAGACCACCAAAGGCGCCCCCCCTTCCTGCGGTGGCCCTAGAAGCTTTCCCTCACAAGTCGACGACGCACCTGCTCCCAAGAGGTTCCGATGAGGCGATGAGTACAATTTGATTTGTTAGGTAGATTGGAAAAAAAAAGACTAGGAAATTTATCCGCGCTACCCCATGTTGCCGAGAAAACGAAAACCTGTCTTGCCAAGGAAACTTGTCTTGCCACATTGGCAAAGGGCACACGCCAACCCGTGAAAATATGGAGTATGTATTGGAAATGCTCCTCGTAGGTGTCATCAGCACGGCTCCAACCCCCGCGCCCTGTATCGTGAGAGATTCATCAAAGAATAGGGTCCATAGGATCTTTGCTTCTTCGACCCTGAATTAAGCACACTTCATGGGATTCAGCATGATCATGTATCACCTCAGGTTCTGGAAAGTTTCTTCCAAGTCATGACCAGGTCATCTTCCTCCTTGGATTTGACGATCCCATTCCCTCAGATAACCAGATCGGTGGGCGAAGGAGGTAGGACACACATACCTGCTCTCGTTTGGCAAGGGAAACTGATTCGGATTTTCTTGGTTCCGCTTTCGTACGAAAGAGGTATGTGAAAAGAAAGTGGAAAGATGGGTGCTCGATGGAACGTTACCCATCGTATCTTCTCAGGTGAATTGGGCGCCCTTTGCAATCACAAACCTGCCGCAAAAAGTTTTTTTGGGAGCAGAAACATGAGAAAAACACTCGATCCAGTGCTGAGAAAAAGACTAGCCTCCTTAAAGTAGAGAAATGCAACAATATGGGGAAAAACCCTTGCGTATATATTGTATTTCGAGGATTTCTATTTAGGGCACTGATTGCCATCTCTTGTATTTACTTACACCTAAAATATCCAACCATGGATTCTAGATACCTCTACTAGCTTTAGAATTATTTATCATGATATTTAAGTAAACTAAAATAGACGCAAGTACATACATATATTTCCAATTATCATTTGAGTGGCACAAATTAATCCACGAATACATGTGAGTTTATTAATTTTAGCTTTCTCTAATAAGGAAAAGTTTGTTTTAGCAAAATGTATTTAATAACAAGTCTATGAAAGTGAAACTATACAACTAATACCACTTTCTTCACATTATATGTTTCACATTTGCTGCAATGGAATTTATAGGGTTGACGGTAAAATCAAGTTGATGTATCTTAATATGTAGATGTATTATTATGTGTTTGATTTTTTTGGTTAACATAATTGTAAAAAAATAAAAATGTTTAGTATAAATACTAGAAGTGCAAGGCGCGCTTTGCCGCGCCCATGTATAGGTGGCGAGTGATACTTGTTACGTTATTTTTTACACAATTATATATTGTTCAACTGGTTTCTCATACACATCAGGGTACTATTATGTAAACCAATGTTATTACGTCGGCAACATTGGCGAATTCTTTTGATTATAAAGCATCAAAGACAACGACAACTGTAAAACAATGGAACTATATGAAATGTTTGTACATAACATATGCATTGCTTGCCAACATTTGAAGAACACGTACAAAGTGACAATATTAACCAATAAGCATGTGGCAAAAATAACAGGAAAGTAGACTTCATGGATTTTACCATCCGACTACACAACAATAGCTTGTCCTGTTTCATTATTAATGTTTATATCTTTATGATATAATTGCTATGATATTTGAGTATTGGATTCAAATAAAAACTAATACGCACGTGTAGAGAAGTGAACAAACAAGCGTTCATAATCTAGCCTCTAAGATTAGGTTGCATGTTGTTTGATGATCACGTTTTCCTGATCATGAACTAATTTAAGTCAACAACTATGAGAGTATATCGTTGGCAGAATAATAGTACTGAACCCACCCATTTAGGGCAACCACTCCGAGCTCTAGCGTTGGGTACTGATCAATGCTTCTTTCCGGTCACCATCTCTTCCTCAACCTCCCGGCGAGAGGGTCAAAAGGGTGTCTCTTTGGTTTCAGCGGCATCCTCAGACCATTCCGTCCTAAGTGGCGATGTTGCCGGCCGTGGTCTGATGCCTCAGCTCGTAGTGACGGTAGAGAAGGCTCTGATTGTATTCTTTATCTTCATTTTAGTGTCCTTTTTTTTAATGTGAGAACTTAATTGTAATTCTCCCCTCTTTTTTATTTCATCTATGTAATTTGTAAGCCCACCACTCGAACTTATTGCAGTTTCTGAGTCCTTCGGGGCGGTATTCTTGTTCAAAAATAAAATAAAATAAAAATCGGCCTTATTTTCTCTATCCAAATTTAGTTTTTCACGTACCCGTATTTCTGCATAGGATTTCCTTTTCGCTATTCGGCATTAAGATATGCAAAATAATATGTATATACATACTAGTTAAATGCCCGTGCGTTGCCACGGGAAAACAAGACATAGAGATATTCTTGTATATTTATGTCTATGTTTTTTAATTATGGCACAAATATTAATATGTAAGATAATCTTTTAAGTAAGCCAAATACTCGCAATTTATTTGTTTTCGGGGATAAAGGTAGAACTATACCTTGTCATGACATATTATTCCCTCGTAAGTAACTTCAGCGTGTATTAGATGTCATATATGCGAATTTTGAAACAAGCTTGATGTTGGCGTTGCATAGTGTTCTTGGTTAAACATTTTATATAAGTCATTTGCTTATACCATTTAATTTCTGCCGTGCACAACAAAGAAGGGTATTAAACATAATCTCCACAGCTCTTATGCTTCCATTGTCTTCCGAGACATTTACATAGTGTTACAGTGGAGTCTCACAGTTGAGGCCACATAATTTTCAACCATGGAACACAACACCCTTAATAAACATCACAACGGGTTCAGAAAAAATACAAAACGTTACAATTCACTAAGCTTATAAATATTGTAATTAATAATTGTATTACTCACCAAACATGTATATTTTTTTTTTCTTTGAACAAGATTTGCAGCCGGGGCGCCGAATTCATTTCAGTTCACGCAAAATACAAAGTGTAATACAAAGCCTGTAATGTTTGCTCAGCGAAGAGCAACATAGATAGGACACCAGGTACTGCTATGAGCTGAACTATGGCATCTAAAATAGGCTCCGTATCAATGAGAGCCTGGTTTGCAGAGTCATGAGCAACTCCATTGGGGTCTCTTTGCCTGGATTTGAGCAGAGATCTCGAGGAAGGAAGGACATTTCAAATTTCCCACGGCACCTCCTGTGCACACAATGTAGCTTATTGCCGAAGCTTTGACAAGTGAGATATTGTCCATCAGAAAAGTGATTTGCTTCAGCTGAAACAATTGTGCCAGAATTCAGGGAGAAAAAGAGCTGTCGCTGACACCTACTGTCCTGCATTGGTGAGGGTACATGCTCTGCATAAGCTTGGATCATCACACTACCGCTGGCTTGAGCTATTTGGAACTGAAGATATAAACCAATGCCAGTCGCCTGTGAGCCTGCACTTTCTGGTATATTCCCATTCTTCCAAGAGGCATCATAGAAGATCTTGACTCGGACTTGAGTGTTGATCCAAGCGGTGGAAGGGGATCGACAGTTTGAGTTTCCGATCTGATGGCAACTGATTAGGATGAATGATCAGTGGTCATATATCTGAAACACACATGGCAATAATCTAAAAGAGCCTACAACATGCACATTGCAGTCTCGGCTAGCTATACAGGACTGTCTTTTCAAGTTAGACAATTTTCTCATCTGTAAACTGTAAACACCACTATACTTATTAGGATGAATGATCAATGGTCATATATCTGAAACACACATGACAATAATCTAAAAGAGCCTACAACATGCACATTGCAGTCTCGGCTAGCTATACAGGACTGTCTTTTCAAGTTAGACAATTTTCTCATATTTTACATTACACTGCAAGAAAAGCTTTATTTACCACAAAAAAAAGCATAGCATATCTAAAACGTGTTGTAGCATGAAACATATTACACCCCATTGTCTGAGAGAGTATCTTCATCTCATTGTAACCATTGTCAACCAAACTATCAAGTAGCTACCTGCCCAATCGACCAAATCCTATGTCTTAAGGAAGCTTCAGTTTGCAAGTGAAAAAACAGTATTCTCGAAAAAAAAAAAGTGAAAAAACAGTAAATACGACACTATACACAGGATGCATTTTCACAAGATAAATGTGACTGTTCGGATTTTTTCCATCAATCAGAGCAGCACATGGATACATCTACAAACTGACGAAAGAAGAAGTGGCTTGCCTTATATGATGTTTCAGAAAAACCACATGCACAAATATAGAACCACATCAACGTCGTAGAAGAAGAACTGAATACGAAATATTTGGGCAACCGTACACTGGGAACAAGTGACAAGTCAACTACAGAGGCATAGTTATATGATTGACTTACATGGATTAGGTGCACCGATCGGGCCATCTAAGATCCAACTATAGCGTCCTGCCTTTTCAAAATAATGTTCTCTCATGTGTACCTCAAGAGATTACTAACAACACTGCAGTTGTAGTTACACATCGACTAATAAGTAGGCCGGCTAATCCTATAATTCTGTTGCATCTTGGATGGGTAAAATGTACCACTTCTTATGTTGGAGTCACAGAAGCAACTCCTGCTGAACCGGATCCAAGATGGACTGCTCATAAACATAGAAGAACAGAAGCAACTCCAGTTTCTTTTCTTTCTGAAACCAGAAGTGCTCTAGTATCAAAGAAGTATGCATTTTTCATTGTTAAGTTTGCTCCGAACAGCCCACCCTATGTAATGATGAACATCAGCATCCGAGAAAGAACCATGGAGTAACTCAAAATGCCCTGTTAGAATTGAAGTCAAATCTATTGGAGATAATTCATTCAGAAGGGAGGCAAATGTATCAGAATGTTACAAAAGTATAAGACGAAAAAGTTTCTAAAAGTACATCGGTTGCTCTGTGAGACAACCACTCACTCCCATATTTTTGTAAGGACATAAGGACCTGGAACGGTGAGTTCTTTAATAAGCTTTGATGGGTGATCATATCCATAACTTTGTAAAGACACAAGGACCATAAGCTCACCTAAAATCAGAATCTAGATGAAGAAGTGTATGTCGATGAGAAGAAATTAACACAACCTTCAAAGCAGAAAGCGGGTCTCTGTTCTTATAGCAATCTTAAAATAAGATACATTCACCTAATCAGAGCAGATAGCTGAGTGTTTAATTATGAAATTTGTGAACAATCCAATACTCTGATCTAGTTGCAATATGACAATTAACAAAAATCATGCAATCATACATATACCAAGAACTTAAAATCTCCTTTTGCGTGGACGTATAATACACTTGAGATGCAGGGTATATATATTCACCTGCTCAAGAATTAAAAAGCTCCATCACAAGACACCTATATTGTTTTTCAGAATTGGTGTGCCAAAAGAGCAAGCGTTGGGGCAAGGTCAACCTCACAAAAAAAAGTCACAGTTCAGAGCGGTCAGTGTTAGTATCTTGAAATACTACCTATTTCTTTAGCATGAGTGCAAGGGCAGAGAACTGAACGAGAGAAAACAAAACGAAAAACCCTAGACCTCGAGTCACCTGCTCATCTCGGTGTCGACGATGGCCAGGAGGTTCGCGATAGCTGTGACGGAGGGAGCGTATCAAGCCAGACCCGCTCCACCGCCTCCTGCAGGCGCACCAGCACAACACAACATATTTCGGTGAACACAACATTTTATATCGTTGACTGATTGGGCGCTATAGCATGTAAATTCCGAGCTTATTACAGTGAGAAAAACTAATGAACTCTGGTTCAAGGTTCAGAGCGATGACCAAGCAGATGGCTCGAAGCGCTAGTGACTAAATCCATGAAAGGGAGGGGATAACAAGTACGGACCTGGACTATGGCGCTGCCGTATTTAGGAGGGTGCCTTAGCGATGAATGGGCAGCTCCATCGCAAACCTCTCCATCACTCACGGCCCGGGCTGGCCTGCTACCGCATCAAGTGGATAGCTCCGGGTGATTGCGGCGGTCGGGAGAGAGAGGAGCCGGGAAGGAAGAGGCGGTGAGATTGGCGCGGAGAAACCACACTGGACAATCTCGGTGGAGGGTGAGGCGGCTGTTAGCAGGTGAGAGGAGGCGCGCGAGAGGTCGTGGGTGGGAGGAGATGTCGAGGTCGGAGGTGGGTAGGAAGGAGATGGACGGCCTCGTCCGGCTTCGGAGGAGATGGTCAGGAGGCGCTAGGGTTTGAGGAGCGATGGGCTTGGCGATTGGCCCATTTGTGCGCGCACGAGGCGAAAGGAGAGGAGCGGGACGAAACGAAACTCGACGACGTACGAGAGGAACCAAATCTTTCTTTTAGATAGGAGAGATATATGTTAAGCTCTAAGTACTACTGTATTTACTTGTTTTAAATCGAACAAAATTGTCACACTGAAGGAGTATGATTGCACAAATACTAATAAACACATCCAGCAGTAACCACGAGCTGTATAACGAAGTGCTCGATGTACATCACATTATAGGAGAACGTACGTACACACAATACATGCACCACTACTCCAGCTTATGCATGCATGGATAATTAATGGATTACTTATCGGCCGTATTCATGATCATACATACGTGTGCGTTCGTCATGGTTCTACAATTTCGGCGGGCCCCTGCTTCTTCTCCTCCTCTTCCGGCACGACGTTGACAACGGCGTGGCCCCGGCTGCTGGGGCCAGACGGCGGGTCACGGCGCCACCGCCAGGCGAGGCCGTTGGCCCTCTTATCTCCCCGGCGCAGCACACGTCGCCACGGCGACCCGACGGCGCCCACCGCGGTCGTCGTCGAGGAGGGTGCTGTGCCGCGGAGTAGAGCTACCATTTCTTCCGCGCTTGCCAAGACAAGGCCAGCTACTGCCAGGACCAGAACGAGAGTTAGGAGCTTGGATCGCAGAGAGTTCATTGAGCTGGCCTAAGCTAGACTGCCTATTAATTAGGATGTGATTCTGAGTGCTTATTTCTTCTGGGATTGCTATAGCTAGTGAGCTACGCATGCATATCCATGTGTGGGAGTGGTAGATGGATGATCGATGTATGCCTCTAAGCTCCAGCTAGGGTTATATATAAAGCACACCGAAGGAGATCTATGTGTTGTGCAGTGAGTAATGTTTAGGGTTGGAGAAAACGCGGCAATGATGTTTTCTTTTCATTACCCTGGCATGTGCTGGTGGTTAGAAGGTAGTGGCTGAATCGAATTAAGGCCGAGAAATTAAGAGGAAAGTGGTGGTTCCGTGCTGCTTTCGGTCAATAACGCTAGCTAGCATCGATGCAAAGTTGGCACCAGTGGACAACGCCGCGCAAATCCCGCAAAAAAAAAAAAAAGACAACGCAGCGCAACCGTATTCGATATCATTCTACTGACCACATATCTGCCTGCGTACCTAGATGTTAAGTAGTAGAGACAAAAAGGATAAAAGTTATTAAGCAACAGTGCTAAAGGATCCGAGGACATACCCTCCCGGCCTACGATGCACAAATTAAGCCAACATTTCATTCAATACATGTCCAATACGTCAAGGGAGGTTCAAGGGTTACAAAATGCAAGAACATGCTACGCCAATGTACTGTCTCTTATCACGTTATCACAAAAATAATAAAAACTTAACATACAATTAGGTCAATGCATTGTTTGTTATGGGTTATATCGTAATTTAATGATTTGAGCCTCATGCATACATATAATTGAGCTAGCAACTTTTTTTTGCCTATGTCCGCGTGTAAGGGTTGTATGTTAGATAATGCAAAACCTCACTCTCTTTTCATTAACTATTATGTCACGTCGGTAAAATACCTATTAAGATTTTACCTATTAAGTCGTGCTACGAAAGTTACATTGCCATAGCTCTTATAGAAGATGGACAGTGCCCTTTATCAAAAAAAAAAAAAATGCGACAGTGTGGGAACCAACCAGTGAAGTTTAGAATCTAGGCTTTCACTCTGGAGTTCACCTAAGGACTACAAGCAACACCACTGTGAAGTTTTTTCACACGTGTGTATTATCATTACGGAATCCAACCAAGACAGCTTGATCGGCTGGGCACAATAACCACCATTGCTCGACCCAATGAAGGTATCATAAATCCCGACCATTGCTTTAATGACTTCATACGTGGACAACGGATCGGCTATGAGTTGTGATCCGGATTTGCAAGGAACTGCAAAAGAGTGTGACATCATCACACTGCTAAGGACTGTGCCGGCACGGGGAAAACCCTGATACGTCTCAAACGTATCTATAATTTTTTGATTGTTTCATGCTTGTTATATATCATTGCCACATGTTTTTATAATGTTTTTATATCATTTTGGTATATTTTATGGAACTAACCTATTAACAAGATGCCCAGTGCTAGTTTCTGTTTTCTGCTGTCTTTTTGTTTCAGAAAAGCTAGTCGGGAAAGTATCTCCGAATCGTCTGCAAATTTACATGAATTATTTTTACATGGAAACAAAGACGGAGCCGGAAGGGGAGCTGCAGGGGGCCCACGGCCCCAGACGCCACCCAGCCGTGGCCCATGCCTTGGCCGCGGCTGGGGCCCACCTGGCGCCCTCCGGTGTCCTCTCGAGTCGCCCTTTCGCCTATAAATTCATCTTCACCCGAAAACCCTTGGGACCCGATCACTTTTCTAGAAATACGTCCGAGGCCACCGTCGTCGCCAACCCTAGATCGGGAGGGTTCTGAAGCTCTTCCCGGCATCCTGCCGGAGGGGGAGATCATCACCGGAGGCATCTACACCACCATGCCTGTCTCCGGAGTGATGCGTGGGTAATCCACCATGGGACTACAGGTCCATGACAGTAGCTAGATGGTTGTCTCTCTTTCTTGAACTCCATTGTTTAGATCTTGTGAGCTGCCTAACATGATCAAGATCATCTATTAGTAATGCTACATGTTGTGTTTGCAGGGATCCTATGAATTATGGAGTCATGGCAGTATTGTTCAGTTTATTTATGATATGTTTTATTTATGATCTTGCATGCTCTCCGATGTTTGTGTATGATTTGGCCGAAGTAATTACTTGTGTCTTTAGAGGGAGTATTTGTTGAATGTATGCCCAAAAGGCAATAAAGTTTAACATCTGATTCATAATTATACTTCATAATTCTATGCTATAACTGCGGTGACTCCTGAATATGTGATTCAGAGGAAAACTCACACGCACGTGTAGAGATATGAACAGAATAAAGTATACCCTAGTCTTGCCTTTTAGACTAATTCGTTGTTTGCTTGAAACCATGTTTTCCTGGTCTGGGACATTGTTTATGTCAGCATCAATGAGTAGCATATTGTTGGTGGAAACAATATGGCTAGGTAGATCCAAATCGTTGATATGCTAAGAAGATTCCAAAGTGTCTTTTTGTCCTTAGTGCAATATCGTAGATGGTTATTATATGACATGTCCTTGGACCATGAGGTTATTGGGGTTATGCATACTGGAAGAATTAATTTGGTACTGTCAACGCCATTGCCGTAACTGGGTGCAAAACGGCAGTCACTGGGTGATTACAAAGGTGTGCATATATCCTAATGTTCCAAGATGGGAAATTACTCCTCTGTCAAAAGAGAGATACTTCCAGGGCCCACTCGGTATGTATGATATCCAATATGTTCTGCAGACAATGCATGCTGAAGTTACATCATGTGGGATATCGGATTACGGGAACGAGAAAAGGAAACTTACCGGTAACGAGATAGACAGAGATATAGTGAATCAGGGATTGATTCATGAAATATCGGGAATACTTTATCTCGGGTAATTTCAGTATCATGAGTAATGGGAATGACGAATTAATAATCAACAGGTTCAACATAGTGTTATTCGCATAACGGTAGCAGTTATTCAGGTAGCCCATGTATCTGACCCTGACTGGTGATTAGATGGAAACATCTAATTATAGCTACACGTTATCGAACCTGTAGGGTAACACGCTTAAGTCAGCTCTAGTTTGTTGTGTATAAGGTTGGTTTAGATACCGAGAGAGTATCACCAGAATGGTTTCTGTGTGGTAGATAATATCTTTATCAGAGAGATTGGATTATGCAGACACTAGGTGTCTCGGAGTAATAGAAATAGTTTCTATCATTGGTCGGATTTATTCCAAGGGTTTATATAAGAGGGAAATATTTATCTGGAGTATTTTGTCTGCGGACACTGGGTGTCCCGAATCATGTAAAAGTGTTTTATATGATAAGTAATTAATTCAGGGAATATTCTGTAAAAGGGAATATTCAAATAAGAATTAATTAGACAAAATATTATTTAACTAAATATTATTTTATTTTATTAATAAATAATTATTGGAAAATATTAGATAAATTGGAGCCACCGAAGGGGGCTGCCAAGTGGGCCCATGGGCCCACTAGGCAGCCGCACTCCCACAAGGGGCGGGTGGGCTAAGGCGCCATGGGGGGAGGTTCCCCCCAGCCGAAACCCTAATGGGCCATTGTGGCCCATGGGGGAAGGCGACGGCCTAGGGTAGGCCCCACCCAAACCGAATTGGGGTTGGGGACTTTCCCCTTCCCAAAGTTGACTTGGACTAGGGGAAGTCTTTCCCCTTCCCCAAGTCCCTCCACCCCTTGGGCCTCCTATATAAACCCCCACCCCCTCTCCTTTGGAGACACACAAGTTTAGATCTCTTCTAGGTGGATTAGAGGGTTCCTCTCTCCAATTAGATCTAGATCTAATATCTAATCTCTCTCCCTCCTTCTCATGTGTTGAGATCTTCACCTTCATATACACCAGCGGTGAGTGCTTCAAGTGTGGACGGCGAAGCCCTGCTGGACTAGATCAGTTGTATGTGTGCGAAACTCAGAGGGGTGATCCGTTGAGAAACAGTTGACTCTACCTCACTCTGTTGGATCAAGGCGGGACGCGAGGAGTCTACGATATTCTCTCGGCTAGGCTTAGCCGAGGGAGTTCTTCCACAAGTTTCATCAACGTCATCATCGACATCTCTTCCGCTTCAACGGTGTCGGTAACGATTTACAGTTAGATCAAATATGCATGTCTTGTCACTTGTATCTTCATAGTAGATCTTGGCTGTTGCGTTGTAGTGGCGAATTTTTTTGTTTTCCATGCACGTAACCCAATAGTATTTATGCTAGATAGTGAGTTCATGCCTCTCTTGTTTGAGCTCGAGATGACAGAAACGATTAAGTCTTGAGATGTGTTGTTGCTACTACGGGTAAAACAACGGTGTTTATTGCTATATGTTGTAACCATTGCTTACATTACACACCATGCTTATTGCAATTATCTGTTGCTTGCAACTTAATATTTTCGGGTGACATGCTGGATAGCGATCCCGAGGTGGATTATTAGTCATAGATGCAGTTGGATAACGGTCTATGTATTTTGATGTAATGCCCATATTAAATGAAACGGTGAACTTTGTGTCATAATAGTATTGTTACACGTCCATGCTTTGTCAATTGCCTCGCTGTAATTTGTTTACCCGATATGTTTATCTTTTGGAGAGACACCACTAGTGAACTGTGGACCCCGGTCCTATTTTTCTATATTGCTTAGAACCGTTTCCATACCTTTTCCTAGTCATTTGCTCGCTGGTCATTTTTGCTCTCTTATTATTTTACACATATACGTTTAATCCTTTGTGTTCAGTAAGCCGGAGGGATTGACAACCTCTCTGTTTCGTTGGAGCAAAGTAGTGTGTTTGTGTGTGCGCAGGTCCAGGTCAACAGCTCTTTTCGGCGCCATTGTCATTGACACCAAGCCGAAGAATTCTCCAAGTCCTACTGGTTCGATAAATCTTGGTTTTGTATCAAAAGAAAAATTGCCGCTACGCTGCATCATACCTTCCTCTTGGTGTTCCCAGCGAACGTGTGATCCACACCATCAAAACCTCCCAAGGAGATGTTGTGCCACCTTTAGGGTGTCTCCAACGCGGTCGAAATTTTTAATTTGAGATAATGTAGTATATCGTACTTTTCAGCGATCGTCGTGGTGGTCACCAGGGATGGTGAATCAGGCGAAGAACAACTCGCCGAAGTTGTCGAATATGACCACCTCATGGATTATAGAAGGCTCGGTGGTGGGAATAAAAGGCGTAAATTCAAGAGGACGGACAATGGCATGGTATGACATTACTCTATTGATGACCTTATATATGAAAGTGCATGTGCCCTCATGTGTGATTTTGGTAATTAATGACAATCTCTATGGACTAATGTTTGCATTGAGATATCTTTATAGATCTTGTCCATGGGAAAAGATTGGAGTTCATGTGTTGGACTCTAGAAGAGTATATGATGACCAAAGTTCTATCCAAGGGTTTATATGAAGAATGGTCATCTAAAGTTGAGCTTATTGCAAGCATGGCTTGGAAAAGAAGATTGAGTGAACATTCATGTCTATCTCCAAGCCATCATATACATCAAGAGAAGAAGATGAAGTGCAAGTGGATACATGAAGACGGAGCTTAGCAAGGCTTTCCCATAACGGAGTATGGGGGAATATTTGAAGAAGTCTTCATCAAGCATGTGCTAGCAAGCACAATCAAGAAAGGTGGTCCAACTTGAGGGAGTCAAGATCGTCTTCATCTAGCTCAAGTGGAATGCGCAAGGCAAAGGTATGATCTTGATAGGTTTTCCATTTTATCGGTCTCATGGTGTTAGTGGGAGACCGGGTTATAGGATAGACGGCGTACTATCAAGAGGGGCTCTCAAGTGAGTAACTTGATCGCATATTTGTGGAGAGCTCAAACCTTTGCATACTTTGCATATCATATTTATTGGTTCTTATTTGGCTTTTATCCACGAGAGAATTTAGAGCTTGTGTCTCCTTACCAAGCTCTAGTTCATCAAAAACGGATTGCATTTGAATATCTTGTTGCGTTTTTTATGTTGGAGGTTTTACCGGTTTGTCTTTTCTAAGAGAGGTCAAACTCTCCTCTTGTGGTTTCCTCCTCACATAATTGACTATGATGTTTCTCCACATGACCTTGTAAATCTCTTCGTTGCGATTCCCACAAGCCCAAGATCATCGAAAACGGAGTCCGGATAATCAAGATATGTTCGTTTTCGTGTTGAGCGTTTTTGCACCTTTTTTAGGCTGGCCTAGCCGGGCCTCTCTGGTGGTCAGCCGGCCTAGGCCGGGCCCCATGGCCGGGCCTCTCTGGTGGGTCATCCGGCCTAGGCCGGGCTCAAGGCCGGGCCTCTCTGGTGGTCAGCCGGCCTCCAGCCTTTTAGGCCGGCCCTCGCGAAAATTGCCCAACGGGCAGATTCTAGCCCCACCTATTTATAGGTCTTCTTCCCCCTCTCTCTCCTCCATTGTTGACCTTGGAAAAGCTTGCCTTTCTCTCAATCCCTCCCATGATTCTTGCATATCTTTGAGAGAAAAGTGAGACGAGATCTAGATCTACAATTCCACCAATCCATCCCTCCTCTAAGTGAGGGGAACCTAGTAGATTTTGATCTTGGAGTTCCATTTGTTGAGTTCTTCTTTGTTCTTCCTCTCTTCTCCCCCCATAAGCATTAGTTGCTTTTGGTGGGATTTGAGAGTGAAGTATTTGAGCACTTGTGCTCTTGCCATTGCATTGTGCATCGGTTTGTGCTCTCTATGAAGATTCATGGAAGTTGAAAGTTTGTGAGCTTGTTACTCTTGGGTCTTTGGACCCTAGACGCCTTTTGTGGTGGGTGAGGCCTTTTGTGGTCACTTGGGAGCTCCCAATCCTTTTGTGAGTTGTGCCTCAAGATTGTTGTAAAGGATCCGGATTCAGCCTTGAAGGATTCCGATAGTGGAAGGTGAACCGAGCTTTTGGGCAAGGTTCATCGGAGAATAGTGTGAGGCCATTTGTGGCGTTTGAGTTTGAAACTCACACCCATCCAACGAGACGTACTCCCCTAAAAAGGAGGAACTCGGGAATACATCATCGTCTCCGCGTGCCTCGGTTATTTCTATACCCGAGCTCTTTACTTATGCACTTTACATTTTCGTGCTTGAAGTCTTATATATTGCTATCACTTTGTTCCTTGTCTTGTGATGGCTACGTGTTGGTGAACCCCAAGAGGAGGTTATGATGTAGACAGCAGAAGTTTTCCCTTGAGAAATCTACCCAAGGTTATCAATCCAGTAGGACTTGACGATCTATCGGAAGGTTGTTGATGTTGACTCCCCCTGGCGCTAGGGAGCTTGCACCAACGTGGAATCTGCACAGACACAAACCAGAACTTTGCCCAACACGAAACAGAGAGGTTGTCAATCTCTCCGGTCTTGCAGAAACAAAGAGTTAAACGTATGGTGTGGAAAACAGCAGGAAAAACAGCAAGTAACAGGAAACAGATGATTGCAGCAGGTTGTGTAAACAGTATGAGGAAATTGGACCAGGGTCCACAGTTCACTAGTGGTGTCTCTCTCAGAACAGATAACTAGCATGTTGGGTAAACAAATTACAGCTGGGCAATTGACAAATAGAGAGGGCATAACAATGCAATACATGCCAAGATGTCTACTATGAAATCTAGTTGGGCATTACAACAAAGTACATAGACCGTTATTCCAACAGCATCTATGCCTAAATAATCCACCTTCAAGGCAGCATCCGCATCCTATTCAGTATTAAGTTGCTAACAACAGATTATTGCATGAAGTAAAGTGTGTAATGTAATCAATACAAGTGCCCTTGGACACTGCACCAATGTTTTATCCCTAGTAGCAACAGCACATCTACCATCTTAGACCTTTCTGTCACTGATCCAGATATCTAGAGACTGAACCCACTATCGAGCATAAATACCCCCTCTTGGAGTCACAAGCATCTACTTGGCCAAAGCATCTACTAGCAACGGAGAGCATGCAAGATCAAGAGCACATAGATAAACAACTTGAATAAACATGGTATCAATATTCATCGGATCCCAGCAAACACAACATCTAGCATTACAATAAGATGATCTTGATCATGTTAGGCAGCTCACAAGATCTAAACATGGAGGCACAAGGTAGAGAGACAACCATCTAGCTACTGCTATGGACCCGTAGTCCAGGGGTGGACTACTCACGCATCACTCCGGAGGCAGGCATGGTGATGTAGAGCCCTCCGGTGATGATCTCCCCTCCGGCAGGGTGCCGGGAAGAGCTTCAGAACTCCTCCGATCTGAGATTGACGATGACGGCCGCGACGGAACTTTTCGTGGAATATGATCGACCGTAATAGGGTTTTCGCGTCGCGGAGAATATATAGGCGAAGAGGCGGCGTCGGTGGCCGAGGGGGGCGCGGGCCCACCCTGGGCCGCGCCCTAGTGTGGCGTGGCCCCCTGGTGGGTCTGCTCCGACTCCCCTTTGGACTCCGTGATCTCCTCGTGATATTATTGACGATGTCTTTTGTTTCGTCCAATTCCGAGAATATTTCCTTAATAGATTTTCTGAAACCAAAAACAGCAGAAAACAGGGAACTGGCACTGTGGCATCTTGTTAATAGGTTAGTCCCAGAAAATGCATAAAAATGATATAAAGTGTAACCAAAACATGTAGCAATTGATATAATAACAGCATGGAACATCAAAAATTATAGATACGTTTGAGACGTATCAAGCATCCCCAAGCTTAGTTCCTGCTCGTCCTCGAGTAGGTAAACGATAAAAACAGATAATTTTTGAAGTGACATGCTACCAACACAATCTTTGATCAAATAACAATGTAATGCACATGATCTGAATGAAGTGATCCAAGCCAATGGTCTATAGTTTGCAAGCAAGTAAATAAAGAGTAAACATAAGTGATCACACAAGTGCAAACTTTCATGAATAACACTATAAAACATTTAGAGATATAATAGTCTAACATAATAGTTAGTTCACAGCAGCAATAATTCTCAACATGAAAGTGTTTGTATCAACACAAAGGAAGATAATAGCTTCAGCATTTGCTTCAACTTTCAACATGTATATCATATAGATAATGTCAATGCAAAGAATATGATCAACCAAACACAAAGTTATGTAAAAACTGTTATACTGGAGTTGACAATGATGTTTGCTTAAGTAGACAGAAAGAAGTGGGAAAACTGACTCAACATAAAAGTAAAAGAATGGCCCTTCGCAGAGGGAAGCAGGGATTAACATCATGTGCTAGAGCTGTAGTTCCCGAAGGCATATAGAGAGCATAAAATATTGTTTTGTAAGGTAATGGTGTATACAGGTGTCAACAAATCAAATAGCAGGTACTTGTCATCTTCCATGGCTAACTAACTTTTAGAGCGGTTCCGAGAGTTTTTAGGACTGCACTTGTAACAAGCACTTATTGGTGACACTCCTCCCAACCATTTACTTTCCACAAACCATGGCTAACCGAATCCTCGGGTGCCCACCAACATTCACCATGGAGGAGTGTCTATTTATTTATTTATTTATAGGGTGGACTAACCAGCTCTTTAATGCAAAATAAAAGGTGGAGAAGCAGATGAAGCTGCCAATCCTTGTAAATTAATTAGCATGGAAGATGACAAATCTCACTACTACGTCCTTATGAGCTTTTCAAGTAGTGACACAAAAAGGAAATGTAACAGTTTTGAGTAGTTAGTAGATAGCACATGAAGAAATTTACTTGGAATGGTGAAAACACCACATAATAGGTAGGTATGGTGGACACAGGTGGCATGGATTTGGCTCAAGGTTTTGGATGTACAAGAAGCATTCCCTCTTAGTACAGAGTTTAGGCTAGCAAGGTTATTATAAGCAAACATCATTATCAACTGGAATAGCAAGAGTGTACATAAAACACAAGGTTTGACGAACCATAGACTCCCACTGTCTTCCTTGTTAACACATAGCCTTCATCCAAAAATTATCTAGACTACTATGGACTTCCAATCATGCAACAGATTATTATAGCAGAAAATCCTTATAGTAGTTCTTCATTAATAGCCATTACTTACATGATGCACAAGCTTAAACATTAATTACTTGACAGCTCAAAACAATTGGCAAGCATCAAATTACTCAAGACAACGATCTAAAAAGATTCATGTAAGCATTTTATACCACTACCACATGCATAGCATTTTTCTGGTCCAACCAAACACCAATCAACTTATTTGACAACTCTCCAAACAGATATAAGTGAAGCAAGAGAGTACTTTCTTCAAAAGAAACTGAAAGCTCTAACAAGAGATACATGAAAAACTGAGAGCTAACAGCAATAACAGCAACTAGACAGGAATACTCAACAAGTATAAGTGAAGCACAAGAGTATTCTAATGAAAAAGTGGAGCGTGTCTCTCTCCCAAACATGAATACTAGGATCCAACAAGTATAGCACAGCAAACAAAACAAAACAAACTGAAAACAAAAACACACTGACGCTCCAAGGAAGAGTACACTAGTATGAAGCAATAAAAATATAGCACCATTAGAGATGACCTGATAATTTGTAGATGAAGAAGGGGATGCCCAAGCTTAGATGCTTGAGTCTTCTTGAAATATGCTGGGGAGGTAAGCCTCCCCAAGCTTAAGCTCTTCACTCTTCTTGATCATGTAATATCATTCTCCTCTATCAACACTTGAAAACTTCCTTCACACCAAAACTTAACAGCTTTTCTCATTAGCAGGTTAGTGCACTAAAAGATAATACTTCAAAGTTCTAGCAAAGACAAAACTCACAAGCCAACTATTTTAAACATTAGCCACTGTTACTAGGCTCAAGTGGGCACTTTTACACGAAAAGAAACCACTTAAAAACTTGTAAAAGAGAGAATGCAAAATAAAAGACAGAATCTGTCAAACCAGAACAGTCTGTAATGACGAATTTTTTCGAGGCACTTACGATGCTCAGATGAAAAACTTTTGAAATAATGAAAGTTGCGTAACATCATCAGGAACATGCACAAAAATTTCAGCATTTTTCGATTTTTTCTGATTTTCTACTGAATTAAACGGTGACGAACAGCAATCTGTCCCAATGCAGTCCCGAAAATAAAAACCAACTTTGCATTAGTAACTCTCCTTGGCACAACAAAACAGCAAATAAAAGATACAAAGGAGTTGCTACAGAGGTAAACAAGCATCCTTGACTCAAGAAAACAAAAATAAAACAGCAAATAAAAACATGGGTTATCTCCCAGAAGTGCTTTTCTTTAATGCCTTTGAGCTAGGCATGAAGAGATGCATCAAGTATTGTCAAGACCAGAAAATCCAAAACCATAATTTGTCTTGACACTAGTATCATGTGAGTATTTCATCTTCTTCCTAGGGAAGTGTTCCATACCTTTCTTGAGTGGGAATTGAAATTTTATATTCCCCTCTCTCATATCAATAACAGCACCAACAGTTCTCAGAAAAGGTCTTCCCAAAACAATAGGACAAGAAGGATTGCATTCAATATCCAAAACCACAAAATCAACAGGGACAAGATTGTTATTAACCATTATCAAAACATCATCAACTTTTCCTAAAGGTTTCTTCATAGAAGAATCAGCAAAGTGAACATCCAAATGACATTTTTCCAAAGGTGCAAGCTTGAGAATATCATATAAATTTTTAGGCATAACCGAAATACAAGAACCAAGGTCACACAAAGCATTGCATTCAAACTCACTCAGTTTCATTTTAATAACAGGTTCCCAATTATCATCTAACTTCCTAGGGATAGAAGCTTCAAGTTTTAATTTTTCTTCCCTAGCATGCATGAGAGCTTTGATAATATGTTCAGTAAAAGCCATATTTATTTTACTAGCATTAGGACTCTTAGCTAGCTTTTGCAAGAACATGATGACTTCAGTTATGTTACAATTTTCGAAATTGAAGTTGTTGTCATAAAAACAATGGAGCAATTATCACCAACACCTCTAAAAATTTCAGCACTTTTACTAGGAACAAAAGTAGTGCTATCAGGCAATTTAAAACTTTTTGTAGAGGTAGTAGAGACATTTCCAACACTTATTATCTTTTCACTAACAGTAGGGGGCGCATTAGCATGTGAGGCATCATTTGTTTCATTAGTAAAAATAGTGCAAACTCTAACAACACTATTTTGTTCAGCAATTTCAGCTTCTCTTTCTTCTCTCTCCCATCTTTCATGAAGTTCAGCAAGCATCCTAATGTTATTATCAATTTTAATTTGGATAGCATTGAGTGTTTTACTCTCTCTAATATCACTAGGAATAGCTTTTATTTTCAGCATTTCAACATCATGAGCAAGACTATCAACTTTAGCAGCAAGAGTATCAATTTTTCCTAGCTTTTCCTCAACAGTTTTATTAAAAGTAGTTTGTGTGCTAATAAAATCCTTAAGCATGACTTCAAGATCAGAGGGCACACTTCTATTGTTACTGTAGGAATTACCATAGAATTACCATAAGAGTTGCTACCATTAGCAGGATATGGCCTATAATTGTTGCTACCAAAATTATTCCTATAGGCATTGTTGTTGAAGTTGTTATTTTTAATGAAGTTTACATCAACATTTTTCTCATCATGAGCAACCAAAGAAGCAAGAGGAATATTATTTGGATCCACAACACCATGTCCATTCGAAAGCATAGTCATAATAGCATCAACTTTATCACTCAAGGAGGAAATTTCCTCAACAGAATTTACCTTCTTACCAGTTGGAGCCCTTTCAGTGTGCCATTCAGAATAATTTACCATCATATCATCAAGAAGCTTTGTAGCAGCACCCAAGTGATGGACATAAAGGTCCCTCCAGCAGCCGAGTCCAATAAGTTCCTTGAGGAAAAATTTAGTCCTGCATAAAAGGTTTGGATGATCATCCAAGTAGTCAGTCCATGAGTGGGGCAATTTTTAACCAAAGACTTCATTCTTTCCCAAGCTTGGGCAACATGCTCATTATCAAGTTGCCTAAAGTTCATAATACCACTTCTCAAGAGATAATTTTAGCAGGAGGATAATATTTTCCAATGAAAGCATCTTTGCATTTAGTCCAGGAATCAATACTATTTCTAGGCAAAGATAGCAACCAATCTTTAGCTCTTCCTCTTAAGAGAAAGGAAACAATTTCAGCTTAATAATATCACTCTCTACCTCCTTATACTTTTGCATATCACAAAGTTCAACAAAGTTGTTTAAGTGGGCAGCAGCATCATCAGTACTAACACCAGAAAATTGCTCTTTCATAACCAGATTTAACAGTGCAGGCTTAATCTCATAAAATTCTGCTTTAGAAGCAGGTGGAGCAATGGGTGTACAGATAAAATCATTGTTGTTTGTGCTAGTAAAGTCACACAACTTAGTATTTTCAGGATTACTCATTTTAGCAAGACTAAAACAAGCAAAGCACAACTCGAAATTAAAAACTAGATGCAGGAATTTAATTTTTTTGGGTTTTTGATTTTTAACAGCAAGCAAAACAAAACTAAAACAAGACAAAAACAAAGTAAAGAGATTGGAACTGAGAGACTCCCCTTTCCAATAGCCTCCAAGTCCCCGGCAACGGCGCCAGAAAACAGCTTGATGGCTACGTGTTGGTGAACCCCAAGAGGAAGGTTATGATGTAGACAGCAGAAGTTTTCCCTTGAGAAATCTACCCAAGGTTATCAATCCAGTAGGACTTGACGATCTATCGGAAGGTTGTTGATGTTGACTCCCCCTGGCGCTAGGGAGCTTGCACCAACGTGGAATCTGCACAGACACAAACCAGAACTTTGCCCAACACGAAACAGAGAGGTTGTCAATCTCTCCGGTCTTGCAGAAACAAAGAGTTAAACGTATGGTGTGGAAAACAGCAGGAAAAACAGCAAGTAACAGGAAACAGATGATTGCAGCAGGTTGTGTAAACAGTATGAGGAAATTGGACCAGGGTCCACAGTTCACTAGTGGTGTCTCTCTCAGAACAGATAACTAGCATGTTGGGTAAACAAATTACAGCTGGGCAATTGACAAATAGAGAGGGCATAACAATGCAATACATGCCAAGATGTCTACTATGAAATCTAGTTGGGCATTACAACAAAGTACATAGACCGTTATTCCAACCGCATCTATGCCTAAATAATCCACCTTCAAGGCAGCATCCGCATCCTATTCAGTATTAAGTTGCTAACAACAGATTATTGCATGAAGTAAAGTGTGTAATGTAATCAATACAAGTGCCCTTGGACACTGCACCAATGTTTTATCCCTAGTAGCAACAGCACATCTACCATCTTAGACCTTTCTGTCACTGATCCAGATATCTAGAGACTGAACCCACTATCGAGCATAAATACCCCCTCTTGGAGTCACAAGCATCTACTTGGCCAAAGCATCTACTAGCAACGGAGAGCATGCAAGATCAAGAGCACATAGATAAACAACTTGAATAAACATGGTATCAATATTCATCGGATCCCAGCAAACACAACATCTAGCATTACAATAAGATGATCTTGATCATGTTAGGCAGCTCACAAGATCTAAACATGGAGGCACAAGGTAGAGAGACAACCATCTAGCTACTGCTATGGACCCGTAGTCCAGGGGTGGACTACTCACGCATCACTCCGGAGGCAGGCATGGTGATGTAGAGCCCTCCGGTGATGATCTCCCCTCCGGCAGGGTGCCGGGAAGAGCTTCAGAACTCCTCCGATCTGAGATTGACGATGACGGCCGCGACGGAACTTTTCGTGGAATATGATCGACCGTAATAGGGTTTTCGCGTCGCGGAGAATATATAGGCGAAGAGGCGGCGTCGGTGGCCGAGGGGGGCCACCACGCCATAGGGGGGCGCGGGCCCACCCTGGGCCGCGCCCTAGTGTGGCGTGGCCCCCTGGTGGGTCTGCTCCGACTCCCCTTTGGACTCCGTGATCTCCTCGTGATATTATTGACGATGTCTTTTGTTTCGTCCAATTCCGAGAATATTTCCTTAATAGATTTTCTGAAACCAAAAACAGCAGAAAACAGGGAACTGGCACTGTGGCATCTTGTTAATAGGTTAGTCCCAGAAAATGCATAAAAATGATATAAAGTGTAACCAAAACATGTAGCAATTGATATAATAACAGCATGGAACATCAAAAATTATAGATACGTTTGAGACGTATCATCTTGCTTAGCATAAGTTGTTGGTGCACATAGGTGAGCCTAGTTTATTTAGATTGTTGGCTTGTTAATTTAAACACCTAGTTTTATTCCGCAATTATCAAGCCTAAACCGGAAAAGTTTTAAATTGCCTATTCACCCCCCCCCCTCTAGGTCACATCCTTGTCCTTTCAATTGGTATCAGAGCCTCGGCTCTCTTTTTGGGCTTTACCGCCTAGAGAGTAAAGATATCGTTTAGAAAATTAGTGCACGATCCCACTTTCATATTCAATGGCACAAATTATGATGTTTGAAAAATTCGCATGCTTAATCTTTTTAGGGATATGGGTCCAAATTATATTAAGAGAATTGTAGATGTGGGTTTTTCTCCTCCAAAGGATTCCCAAGAATTATCTTTAGAGGATGAGGAAAACTCTCATCTCGATACTCAAGTATCTAATGGTCTCATCTATGTTTTGAGCGATGTAGTTCTTGATTCAATCATGCCTTTTCAGAACGCTCATGAGCTTTGGACCAAGCTTCAAGATAAATATGAAATGTCCAACATAATTGAGGATGATTGTTCTCCCTCCACTTCTGGCCATGATGAGTTCACAACTTCTTCCACTTCGCCAACATGTGATTTGTCACAAGGTAATGATATGGTGAGTGGTGATAGAAATTGCTTTGTCGATGGTGAATATTCTATTGACTATACTTCATCTCTATCTCATTGCAATGTTCTATCTTTGGATTTGAACACTTCTAGCACTCCAAATGTCTTACATGCTAGTGTTTCTAGTCCTTGCATATCATGTAATAGTTGCTTAACTAAATATCATGATGATATGCTTCCTATATCTTGTTGCCATGAAACCAATGCTTCCATATCCTTTATTACTTGTGTGACTAACAATGTAGAGAAAATCCAACATTTGTTGGAACATGACATTGACCTCAATGGCGCTTCAATTAATTCTTCATCATCATCGTCCATTTCTCACTTTTGCCTTATGGCTAGGGATTCAAAGGTATCTCCAGCTTTGGAACCCTCTACATCTTGTGATGATGAGGATGAGGATTATTATGGTTTAAAATATAGTGATGCCGACTCCTTAAAAGAGAAAGGTGAGATGGTATTTTGTGCTCTCCCTCAAGGTAGTAAAGCTATCTCCCCTTTATGTGAAATTTTGACTTATGCTATTAAGAGTTGTGAAGTCATTGAAGAAAAGGGGAGACTTGAAAGAGAATATGCTAATGGAATTTCTTCTTTCACCGTCACTCTTGAGGAAGAGCAAGAGCTTCGAGTGTCTCTTGAGGAGAAACTTGAATCTCTTGATGAAACAAATGATCTTATTATTGCTAAAATCATTAAGGAAAGAGATCATACTATTGCTAAATATAAAGTTCTTAAAAAGGAAAAAGTTGAATTTGGTGTTGGCAATGCAAGACTAATTGAGGACATAGAGAGATTTGACAAAGCTCACAAGGATTTAGAAAGTGAACACTCTCTCCTTATCAAGTCTCATGATCAACTCCAAACTCAACTATCCAAGAATGATGAGCTTGCCAAGTTGTCTTCTTCCATTTCTAATGTTAATGATGCTTGTGCTACTAACTCAATTTCTCATGAAGCATCTATTTTGAAGGAGAATGTTGAGCTAAGGGCTCAACTTGAGTTGCTAACTAGCAAGTATGGGAAATTGGAAGAAATTCATGAAAAGCTCTCTAGCTCTAATGAGGATCTTCTAGCATCCCATGCTAAGCTAAAGTTAGCTCATGAGCCTATTATGTCAAAGGTAACATCTTGTGAGCCTCATATGGTCACTGGCACAATCTCTAGTAAAAATGCTATATTGCCATGTGCTAGTCCTAGTAATTCTTTATCTCATACTTTTGCTAAATCTTGTGATGAATTACTTTCCGTGCCTTGTTGCTCTAACAATGAAACATCTACTTCCTCCAGTATTTGTGTTGATACTAACCATGTAGAGGAATTAAAAGAGCTCAAGGCCCAAGTCACTTCTTTGAAGAAAGACTTGGAAAAGCATCATGTTGGGAAGTCTACACTTGACAATATGTTGACTGTACAAAGACGCCACAATGACAAGAGTGGACTTGGATTCAACTCCAATATCAAGAACAAGTCCAAGTATAACAAGAAGAAAAAGGGCCAAGAACAAGTTAAAGATTTGACCAAGATTGTTTGCTTCAAGTGCAAAGTTGAAGGGCACCATGTTAGATCTTGCCCTTTGAAGAAGAAGTCTCTTAGTGAGAAGCAACAAGGAAAGAGGCCTCAAGCTCAAACTCAAGTTCCTCAAGTTGAAGAACGGCCACTTCCCAAGAAGAATCAATCTACCCCTCCTCAAGTCGAGATTCCAACAAAGAAGAAGGGGGAAGCCAATGTTGCTACATTTGCCGTGAGAAGGGCTACTTTGCTTCTTCATGCACTAATGGTACCTCATCAAACCCTATTATAATCGATGATGTTTATTCTCTTCGAAAGGATAAGGTGGCAATGTATTTGCCAAATATGTTTGTACCCAAAGTGGTGTCAAGAAAAGCACCATTTGGGTTGCCAAGCCTATTGTGACTAACCTCTTAGGACCCAACTTGGTTGGGGACCTGATACGTCTCAAACGTATCTATAATTTTTGATGCTCCATGCTGACATTATATCAATTGCTACATGTTTTGGTTACACTTTATATCATTTTTATACATTTTCTGGGACTAACCTATTAACAAGATGCCACAGTGCCAGTTCCATGTTTTCTGCTGTTTTTGGTTTCAGAAAATCTATTAAGGAAATATTCTCGGAATTGGACGAAACAAAAGACATCGTCAATAATATCACGAGAAGATCACGGAGTCCAAAGGGGAGTCGGAGCAGAACCACCAGGGGGCCACGCCACACTAGGGCGCGGCCCAGGGTGGGCCCGCGCCCCCCTATGGCGTGGTGGCCCCCCTCGGCCACCGACGCCGCCTCTTCGCCTATATATTCTCCGCGACGCGAAAACCCTATTACGGTCGATCATATTCCACGAAAAGTTCCGTCGCGGCCGTCATCGTCAATCTCAGATCGGAGGAGTTCTGAAGCTCTTCCCGGCACCCTGCCGGAGGGGAGATCATCACCGGAGGGCTCTACATCACCATGCCTGCCTCCGGAGTGATGCGTGAGTAGTCCACCCTGGACTACGGGTCCATAGCAGTATCTAGATGGTTGTCTCTCTACCTTGTGCTTCCATGTTTAGATCTTGTGAGCTGCCTAACATGATCAAGATCATCTTATTGTAATGCTAGATGTTGTGTTTGCTGGGATCCGATGAATATTGATACCATGTTTATTCAAGTTGTTTATCTATGTGCTCTTGATCTTGCATGCTCTCCGTTGCTAGTAGATGCTTTGGCCAAGTAGATGCTTGTGACTCCAAGAGGGGGTATTTATGCTCGATAGTGGGTTCAGTCTCTAGATATCTGGATCAGTGACAGAAAGGTCTAAGATGGTAGATGTGCTGTTGCTACTAGGGATAAAACATTGGTGCAGTGTCCAAGGGCACTTGTATTGATTACATTACACACTTTACTTCATGCAATAATCTGTTGTTAGCAACTTAATACTGAATGGGATGCGGATGCTGCCTTGAAGGTGGATTATTTAGGCATAGATGCGGTTGGAATAACGGTCTATGTACTTTGTTGTAATGCCCAACTAGATTTCATAGTAGACATCTTGGCATGTATTGCATTGTTATGCCCTCTCTATTTGTCAATTGCCCAGCTGTAATTTGTTTACCCAACATGCTAGTTATCTGTTCTGAGAGAAACACCACTAGTGAACTGTGGACCCTGGTCCAATTTCCTCATACTATTTACACAACCTGCTGCAATCATCTGTTTCCTGTTACTTGCTGTTTTTCCTGCTGTTTTCCACATCATACGTTTAACTCTTTGTTTCTGCAAGACCGGAGAGATTGACAACCTCTCTGTTTCGTGTTGGGCAAAGTTCTGGTTTGTGTCTGTGTAGATTCCACGTTGGTGCAAGCTCCCTAGCGCCAGGGGGAGTCAACATCAACAACCTTCCGATAGATCATCAAGTCCTACTGGATTGATAACCTTGGGTAGATTATTCAAGGGAAAACTTCTGTTGTCTACATCATAACCTTCCTCTTGGGGTTCACCAACACGTAGCCATCAAGCTATTTTCTGGCGCCGTTGCCGGGGACTTGGAGGCTATTGGAAAGGGGAGTCTCTCAGTTCCAATCTCTTTACTTTGTTTTTGTCTTGCTTAGTTTATTTTATTTTATCTTGTTTGCTTTCAATATTCAAAAATACAAAAAAAATAGTTACTTGCATTTAGTTTATTTTCGGTTTTGTTTCATTTCTGAGTTATTATGTCTAGCTCTTTACTTGCTATCACTAGTTACTTTCCTTGAAACTAGTCCTATGGCTGAAAACAACATGAGAGAGCTTTATGAAATTTATCTTGAGTTGGGACATGGGGTGTTTGAAGAGAAAATTAAAAAGCCTATGGAACTTTATTTGCATAACAATCATGATAGTAGCAATGTTATTAGCATACATTCTTTGAACACCATTATTGCTAATGCCATGAAAAGCTCTAAGCTTGGGGAAGCTGGTTTTGATAAAAATGATATTTTTAGTGCCCCGAGCTTGGAGGAGGAAGAATGCTATACTTTTGAATGTCGTGATTCTATTGAAATATCTCCTTTTGATAAATTTGAAGTAAACATCCTCCTTGACTCAGTAAAAGAGGAAATTGCAGAAAGTAAAAATGTGCTCCCTAATGTTATTTATGATAATTCTCTTGATGATGGTCCTATATTGCCTGATGATATTAATCTTGCTACTATTGTCAAAAGTGAGTTTAATGACTCCACTGTTTTTGAGCTTAATAAAAATTATGTGTTTGAAGATCATGAAAAGCATGCTTCATGTGATAGCTATATTGTTGAGTCTATTCATGATGCTACTGAAAATTATTTTGATAGAGGAAAATATGGTTATAGAAATCTTCATGTTATTAGATTTCCTCTCTTTGTGATGAAAGTTTTGAGCTTTCTCTTGTGTTGCTTTTATATGATGGTTTCTTTAAAACCTACTGGTTATTATGTGAGAGGGAGACATAGTTTCATATATCACAATAATATTAAGTCTCCTCTCTTTATGTTGAAAATTTTGAAGTTGCACTTGTTTTGTCTTCCTATGCTAGTCACTTTGTGCTTCATTTACTTGTTTTCTTACAAGGCTCCTATGCATAGGAAGAGTGTTAGATTTAAACATGTTTTATATATATGCTTCTTGATGCTCTCTTTTACGTTTCAACTCTCATCTTTATGTGAGCATCATAAAAATCACTATGCCTAGCTAAAAGGCGTTAAAGAAAGCGCTTTTGGGAGGCAACCCATTATCTTTTATTTTCAGTATTAGTCAAGGATGTTTGTTTACCTCTGTAGCAACTCCTTTGTATCTTTTATTTGCTGTTTTGTTGTGCCAAGGAGAGTTACTAATGCAAATTTGGTTTTTATTTTCGGGACTGCATTGGAACAGATTGCTGTTCGTCACCGTTTAATTCAGTAGAAAATCAGAAAAAATCAAAAAATGCTGAATTTTTTTGTGCATGTTCCTGATGATGTTACGCAACTTTCATTATTTCAAAAGTTTTTCATCTGAGCATCGTAAGTGCCTCGAAAAAATTCGTCATTACAGACTGTTCTGGTTTGACAGATTCTGTCTTTTATTTTGCATTCTCTCTTTTACAAGTTTTTAAGTGGTTTCTTTTCGTGTAAAAGTGCCCACTTGAGCCTAGTAACAGTGGCTAATGTTTAAAATAGTTGGCTTGTGAAGTTTGTCTTTGCTAGAACTTTGAAGTATTATCTTTTAGTGCACTAACCTGCTAATGAGAAAAGCTGTTAAGTTTTGGTGTGAAGGAAGTTTTCAAGTGTTGATAGAGGAGAATGATATTACATGATCAAGAAGAGTGAAGAGTTTAAGCTTGGGGAGGCTTACCTCCCCAGCATATTTCAAGAAGACTCAAGCATCTAAGCTTGGGGATGCCCAAGGCATCCCCTTCTTCATCTACAAATTATCAGGTCATCTCTAATGGTGCTATATTTTTATTGCTTCATGCTAGTGTACTCTTCCTTGGAGCGTCAGTGTGTTTTTGTTTTCAGTTTGTTTTGTTTTGTTTGCTGTGCTATATTTGTTGGATCCTAGTATTCATGTTTGGGAGAGAGACACGCTCCACTTTTTCATTAGAATACTCTTGTGCTTCACTTATACTTGTTGAGTATTCCTGTCTAGCTGCTGTGATTGCTTTTAGCTCTCAGTTTTTCATGTATCTCTTGTTAGAGCTATCAGTTCTTTTGAAGAAAGTACTCTCTTGTTTCACTTATATCTGTTTGGAGAGTTGTCAAATAAGTTGATTGGTGTTTGGTTGGACCAGAAAAATGCTATGCATGTGGTAGTGGTATAAAATGCTTACATGAATCTTTTTAGATCGTTGTCTTGAGTAATTTGATGCTTGCCAATTGTTTTGAGCTGTCAAGTAATTAATGTTTAAGCTTGTGCATCATGTAAGTAATGGCTATTAATGAAGAACTACTATAAGAATTTTCTGCTATAATAATCTGTTGCATAATTGGAAGTCCATAGTAGTCTAGATAATTTTTGGATGAAGGCTATGTGTTTACAAGGAAGACAGTGGGAGTCTATGGTTCGTCAAACCTTGTGTTTTATGTACACTCTTGCTATTCCAGTTGATAATGATGTTTGCTTATAATAACCTTGCTAGCCTAAACTCTGTACTAAGAGGGAATGCTTCTTGTACATCCAAAACCTTGAGCCAAATCCATGCCACCTGTGTCCACCATACCTACTTATTATGTGGTGTTTTCACCATTCCAAGTAAATTTCTTCATGTGCTATCTACTAACTACTCAAAACTGTTACATTTCCTTTTTGTGTCACTACTTGAAAAGCTCATAAGGACGTAGATAGGTGGTCTTTATTTCCTGGTTGATCAAATTTTACACACCTGGACTAGTGGCATATACATCCGCTTATCCAATAATTTTGCAAAAAGAGCTGGCAACGGGGTGCCCAGTCCCAATTAATTACAACTTTAACCAAACAATTCTCTTCACATCTTTTTGCCCCTGATTCGTCAGTCAAGCAATGTTCACAAGTGTGTAAACAAAAGAGAAGAGGGATGATCTGCCCGCTGGTAGAAATAACGTCCTTCATGGGAGCCGCTCTTGTAAAGTTTGATCAACTAGTGAAGTAGAGTATTGCCTATTTGCTGATTTGTTGACATGTATACACCATTACCTTACAAAACAATATTTTATGCTCTCTATATGCCTTCGGGAACTACAACTCTAGCACATGATGTTAATCCCTGCTTCCCTCTGCGAAGGGCCTTTCTTTTACTTTTATGTTGAGTCAGTTTTCCCACTTCTTTCTGTCTCCTTAAGCAAACATCATTGTCAACTCCAGTATAACAGTTTTTACATAACTTTGTGTTTGGTTGATCATATTCTTTGCATTGACATTATCTATATGATATACATGTTGAAAGTTGAAGCAAAAGCTGAAGCTATTATCTTCCTTTGTGTTGATACAAACACTTTCATGTTGAGAATTATTGCTGTTGTGAGCTAACTATTATGTTAGACTATTATATCTCTAAATATTTATAGTATTATTCATGAAAGTTTGCACTTGTGTGATCACTTATGTTTACTATTTATTTACTTGCTTGCAAACTATAGACCATTGGCTTGGATCACTTCATTCAGATCATGTGCATTACATTGTTATTTGATCAAAGATTGTGTTGGTAGCATGTCACTTCAAAAATTATCTGTTTTTATCGTTTACCTACTCGAGGACGAGCAGGAACTAAGCTTGGGGATGCTTGATACGTCTCAAACGTATCTATAATTTTTGATGCTCCATGCTGATATTATATCAATTGCTACATGTTTTGGTTACACTTTATATCATTTTTATGCATTTTCTGGGACTAACCTATTAACAAGATGCCACAGTGCCAGTTCCCTGTTTTCTGCTGTTTTTGGTTTCAGAAAATCTATTAAGGAAATATTCTCGGAATTGGACGAAACAAAAGACATCGTCAATAATATCACGAGAAGATCACGGAGTTCAAAGGGGAGTCGGAGCAGACCCACCAGGGGGCCACGCCACACTAGGGCGCGGCCCAGGGTGGGCCGCGCCCCCCTATGGCGTGGTGGCCCCCTCGGCCACCGACGCCGCCTCTTCGCCTATATATCTCCGCGACGCGAAAACCCTATTACGGTCGATCATATTCCACGAAAAGTTTCGTCGCGGCCGTCATCGTCAATCTCAGATCGGAGGAGTTCTGAAGCTCTTCCGGCACCCTGCCGGAGGGGAGATCATCACCGAAGGGCTCTACATCACCATGCCTGCCTCCGGAGTGATGCGTGAGTAGTCCACCCTGGACTACGGGTCCATAGCAGTAGCTAGATGGTTGTCTCTCTACCTTGTGCTTCCATGTTTAGATCTTGTGAGCTGCCTAACATGATCAAGATCATCTTATTGTAATGCTAGATGTTGTGTTTGCTGGGATCCGATGAATATTGATACCATGTTTATTCAAGTTGTTTATCTATGTGCTCTTGATCTTGCATGCTCTCCGTTGCTAGTAGATGCTTTGGCCAAGTAGATGCTTGTGACTCCAAGAGGGGGTATTTATGCTCGATAGTGGGTTCAGTCTCTAGATATCTGGATCAGTGACAGAAAGGTCTAAGATGGTAGATGTGCTGTTGCTACTAGGGATAAAACATTGGTGCAGTGTCCAAGGGCTCTTGTATTGATTACATTACACACTTTACTTCATGCAATAATCTGTTGTTAGCAACTTAATACTGAATGGGATGCGGATGCTGCCTTGAAGGTGGATTATTTAGCATAGATGCGGTTGGAATAACGGTCTATGTACTTTGTTGTAATGCCCAACTAGATTTCATAGTTAGACATCTTGGCATGTATTGCATTGTTATGCCCTCTCTATTTGTCAATTGCCCAGCTGTAATTTGTTTACCCAACATGCTAGTTATCTGTTCTGAGAGAGACACCACTAGTGAACTGTGGACCCTGGTCCAATTTCCTCATACTGTTTACAACCTGCTGCAATCATCTGTTTCCTGTTACTTGCTGTTTTTCCTGCTGTTTTCCACACCATACGTTTAACTCTTTGTTTCTGCAAGACGGAGAGATTGACAACTCTCTGTTTCGTGTTGGGCAAAGTTCTGGTTTGTGTCTGTGCAGATTCCACGTTGGTGCAAGCTCCCTAGCGCCAGGGGGAGTCAACATCAACAACCTTCCGATAGATCATCAAGTCCTACTGGATTGATAACCTTGGGTAGATTTTCAAGGGAAAACTTCTGCTGTCTACATCATAACCTTCCTCTGGGGTTCACCAACACGTAGCCATCAGGACCAACAAGCTAAAACTTGATCAATAGGTGTTGTTGGAGGGCATTGGAGACTTGGCTACATCATGAAGAATTAAGGGATCTTCATCAATTATATTCTCTAAGCCAAGTCATTTGGATTATATTGTCCTATCTCATATCCTATGTTCCTCCCTGCGGTAACTTGAATTTAAATCATATATACATTGAAAGTTACTTGCACCCTTGCTGTGTTGGTTTTGTACCTTGCTAGTGATTGTATGTGTTGTGCTCTCTACTTCTTATCTCGAATAATCAAGTATGTGTATGTTGGTTTGCACATCATTTACTTATGTTGAGCCTTAGGTTTTATTTGATATCTTACCTTGTTGGCTCTACTTTTGAGAGATTAATGGACTATCCCATTTTGGGGAGTGATATGCTTCGTGCACTTCACAATCTAAAAATGTGTATACATGAGGAAATACCACTAAGTATTGATATATCATTTTTATCTACTCTCTATGTGGTATGTCATTCTCATGAGAAATTCAAATTCTATGATGTCCATTAATTATCTCGAGTTGGTTTGTTTGCCTCTTGTCAAGAAAATTGGATTATCACATTATGAGGGAGTAATAAGCTTTGTGCATATTACAAGCCTAAAAATGTGAACATGTGAGGTATTGCCACCTAGAATTGATTTTGTTAATCATCATATTCATATGTGCATGTTGCTCAAAAAGTTCCATATGTGTTAAAAATTTTATTTAATCACTCTTTGGATCTTGTTTGTGTTGGACGTTTTGGTACGGTTTTCCCCAAATATATTATATCATTTTGGGAAAACCGTTTGCTTCAAGTACTCTTTGTAGTTGCTTTGCATGATCGTGTGAATATTTGAAGCTATCAAGAATATCTATCTTTATAAGCATGGCCTTTAAATCTTATCCTTTGTCATATGCTTATTTGTTGTGAAGTTGGTCTTGAAATATCATTCCTATTTATACACCGGAGAAATATCTCTATATAATCCTTGTCCATGACAAGTGATACTCATAATTGTGGTGTAAATTTGTAGACCATCTTCACCTTGGCTCTTGCTTTGAATTGCCTTTTTTATTGCCAAAACTTGTTCCCAAACTTGTTTTATCAAACTCCTTTTGTCTTCCTTGTATCATTTTGGATTCGTTGTGCTCTACCCAAAATTTTGTTTTGTGCTTTCTTGAGTTAGGAAAAGCAATGATCTCATCCTTATGCATTTACATTCAAGTCATACTTCTAGATAATGCACTATTCTTGGGGAAGCTATCCTACATTGAGTAGAACACTATTCTTTAATTTGGTATTAGATTCTTATTGCTCTTTCTTGAAACATGACCTTTGTTGAATAATATATATGGAGAGTGATGATCCCATTCGTGTGCATTTTGTATTCAAATGCAAGATCATAAATAATGCACAAATCTTGGGGGAGCTATCCTATATGCTTTTGAACATTAGTTGTCTTCAATTTTTTTTGATCCCGATAACGTGTCTCTTTGGAAGACAAACATTTTCGTCTTGGTACTTTGTGCCATCATGAAATGTGTGTGAGGGTTTGATTCATTCTTGATCTTTTTTTCATTTGGTATGTTTTCAAATTTGTGCCTTCTATCATGTGTTGATTTGGGTCTTTGATATAATTTGGGCAATTCGTTTTCTTGTCACACTTGTGTGTGCTTTCTTGGTTTATTTGGTGTTTGTCCAAATTATATCTCGTTTGGTTCTTGAAAGTCTTGTGCATGCATATATTTACTATATGTATATCTTATGGCTTGCTTACTTTCGTTGATCCAATATATAGGATAAACTCCATCAAATCCTAAATGGCTAAGATGTGCATGAAATTAAATTCATATCATATGCACATATTTATGTGGAGTGTGTCATATGTATTGTAGTTGCTCTAACTACTTTAGACCCAATGAGTTTGGGTACCATGTTGTACTTGAATTTGTTTTAGGTACATTGGAGATGCATTGGAAAGCTTGTCTATCTACAAGGAAGAGTGTTGTCACCTTGTGCTTATTGGAGCCAAGCTTGGATGATCATGAAATTCTATCTTCTACATCATCAATGCTATCTCGGTAACGAATATCTACCTCATGCATACATTTCTAGCTTTCAACCTTGTGTAGGTTGTATCTTGGCATGAATCTCTTTAGTTGCAATTGATGTGATTCGCATAGTTCTTATCAAAACATCTTTATTGCAAATATGAGCAGTCGGGATGGTTACTATATCAAGGGGAATATATATAATCATTTTCATGATTCACGATCCCAAATATGTTAATCTAGCATTTCTATCAATGTCTCGCATGTGCAATATTGATGTATTTTCAAAATCATTTGCCTTTGTGATACTTGTTATCTTTCTCGGAGACATCCCAACTATCTTTTCCCTTGTGGATATTTTTGATGCTATGATGAGATTGTGTTGGAAGTCCATCTATATCCTTTAAGATAAAATTGAGCTTTGTGCTATGCTTTTAAGCAATGATCTTATTGGTATATATATGACTCCACTTGGATATCACGTTCTTCACCGTAGTATCTATTTTGTGTGTGCATGTTTCTTTGTGGACTTATATCTTCATGATTGATATCTACTTAGAAACTTATACATATGAGAGTAGTTACATCTTTAATTGTATTCCAATTCCTTTAGTGACCACCCGTTTATTACTTTTGCTTCTTTGGTGGTTCCTAAAAGGCACAAGCTTTGCTTTTCATTTGGTATTCTTTTGCATCTTCATAAGCTTGTGGACCCATTTGCCATATCTTCTTTGGGTTGTGTGTATGTGAAAGACATGATATGCACTATGTGCCTCATATATTGAAAGACTATGTTGATGCTTACGCTCATCCTTGCATTAGTCTCCTAAAATGTCTTTCCGTGACACATCCATCTTTCTTTTGGTTGAGCAAGTTGTTTTGCTTCTTCTCTATCTATATGGTCTCTTGCACTTGTTGTGTTCAAATTTGTCTAGGGAGGAGTGAGGATTCCATGTTGTGCACTCCATAATGAAATGCAAATCCTACTTTGTGCACGTACCTTGGGGAGCTCTCTCTTGATTTTTCGAAAACGTAGTTGATCTTATCATAATATATTCTTGTGTCCAATTGGTTTTTCGGATCCTTTGATTGCTTGTCTCTTTTGTTGAAGTATCTTTCCTTTTGCTATTTTGGTGCAATCTTTGGATCTCAATATAGTTTGATTTCCTCCTATTATTGTTCAATGGAAATGGTCCATCGATTCTACTCATTTTATGAGACAATTTAAACTCTTGAAGGAACCCTCACTATGTTGGCCATCGAAGATTTTTACCCTATCGGCAATTGTTGCCAATGGGGGAGAAGTTTGGAGGGTTTATGGAATTCGGCTTTGTACTTGATTGGTTCTTAGGTTACTTGCCTTTCCTTGCCTTCGCATTCGTTGCAGGTTTTGTATATAGTGGAAACTCCACCACAGGTAATGGTTGACCGGTAATGGTTGACAATATATGCAATCAGATTCATGTTAATACACACGTGCATAGATTGTGGGGGAGTTTGCTCTATATATTGTTGGACTAACATCACATACTTTTGTAGTATTTGATGTTAGTACAATTGGGTTCTTGTTCGTTTAATTTCCATATATAAAACCTCTCAAAGAGATTGTCATCAATTACCAAAAATGGGGAGATTGAAAGTGCATGTGCCCATGTGTGGTTTTGGTAATTAATGACAATCTCTGTGGGACTAATGTTTGCATTGAGATATCTTTATAGATCTATCCATGGGAAAGATTGAGTTCATGTGTTGGACTCTAGAAGAGTATATGACGACCAAGGTTCTATCCGAGGGTTTTATGATGAATTGGTCATCTCGAGTTGAGCTTATTGCAAGCATGGCTTGAAAAAGAAGATTGAGTGAACATTTCATGTCTATCTCCAAACATCATATACATCAGAGAGGAAGATGAAGTGCAAGTGGATACATGTAGACGGAGCTTAGCAAGGCTTTCCCTTAACGGAGTATGGGGGGAATATTTGAAGAAGTCTTCATCAAGCATGTGCTAGCAAGCACAATCAGAAAGGTGGTCCAACTTGAGTGGAGTCAAGATCGTCTTCATCTAGCTCAAGTGGAATGCGCAAGGCAAAGGTTATGATCTTGATAGGTTTTCTATTTTATCGGTCTCATGCTGGCTGTTAGTGGGAGACGGCGGTTATAGGATAGACGGCGTACTATCAAGAGGGGCTCTCAAGTGAGTAACTTGATCGCATCTTTGTGGAGAGCTTAATCCTTTGCATATTGGCATATCATCTTTTTGGTTCTTTTTGGCTTTTATCCATGTGTTTAATTTAGAGCTTGTGTCTCCTTACCAAGACTAGTTCATTACAAAACGGATTGCATTTCAATATCTTGGTTGTGTTTTTGATGTTGGAGGTTTTACTGATTGCGTCTTTTCTAAGAGATGTCAAACTCTTCTCTTGTGCTTTCTCCTCACATGATGGACTATGATGTTTCTCTGCATGATCTTGTTAAAACTTTTCGTTTCAATTCCAACAAGCCCAAGATCATCGAAAACGGAGTCCGGATGATCATGAATTGTTCGTTTTCGTGTTTGGGTGTTTTTGCAGCTTTTTTAGGTCCGGCCTAGCCGGGCCCCAAGCCGGGCCTCTCTGGTGCATCCACCCGGCCTCCAGGCCTTTAGGCCGCGCTGGCCGGGCTCAAGGCCGGACCTCGCAAAAATTGCCCAACGGGGCAGATTCTAGCCCCCACCTATTAATAGCGTCTTCTTCCCAACGGTTTGGGGCCTTTTGAGCATGGTTTTTAACCTCCTCTCTCCTCCATTGTTGCCCTTGGAAAAGCTTGCCTTACTCTCAATCC
>CAMZMU010000043.1:37041425-37187525 GCA_947311845.1 Poa pratensis
ATTAAGAAGGCCGCTCCCCCTTCTCCTCTCTTCGCTACAGTGCGAGAGAGGCGATTTTTGGATCTCGCCGTCGTCGCCGTCGTTTTCCACCTTCTCCGCCGGTGAGAGGCGGGTTCCTCCACCTCCGTCAGCTGCTCCAGCAGGGAGGGTGGGGAAGCCCGTCTCACGGCGTGTTATAGGGTAGGTCTCGCGTGGTGGGCCGGCCAGTGCTGCTTCGGAGGAGGCGTGGTGCTGGGCGTGGTTTGCTGTCGGCGTGGCTCTCCTCCGGCGGAGGCGCTCTGTGGAGCACCGCCGTCTCACGCGCGACTTCCGGGAGCCGGGAACTCGGTGGAGTTCCTTCGCTCCGTTCGTTTGGGCCAGATCCGGGCGCGGCGGGTCGGTGGCGGCAGGAGAGGAGGTTCCGAGGCGGCGCCTGCTGGTGCGAGGAAGGTGGTGGAGGATCCGTGGCGTGGCCCACGGATCTGGAGCAGGCTGGGCTCGGGGGCCTCCCCCGGCCGATGCATCCTTGGCGGCGTTCCCAAGACCGGCTCCTCGGAGGCGGCGACAGATGCGGCTCATCAACGCCTGGTGGCTAGGGGCTCTTTGCTCCACGGGTGTTCGACCTTCACGGCGGTGCTCTTCGTCGTCTCCGGCGTCGTGGGGCTCGTCTGCTGGTCGTGCTAGAGGTTGAAGACGGTGGTTGCGAGTGTGTGCTGCCCTCGGTTCTCTCTGATTCTCCGTGTACTTGCTTGTCTGGATGCTGTAATCCTTTGCATATGAATACAAGTTTGTGCATTATCAAAAAAAAAAAAAAAAAAACCCAAGGCACGCGATCTTCAACGCCTACTCCTACCGCTTCTCGAAGTTTTTAAAGAGCTGTGTGATTTGACTAAATTGCCCCTCTGCATGAATGGGAGAAAAATAATAAATGGGAGTACGAGAAACTCAAGCAATGACAACATCGTTTTTTTACAACTGAAACCTATGTAACCAACCGGTGAGGGTGGGCACCATTCTAACGCAAACCAAAATCCGAAATTGGCTGGTTCCTTACATAGGTGATGCCGATGTATAGCGAGAGAGTAGGCTTAGGCGTCCTGGTGTGGAGTTTGACTGTCCTGGCTATTGTTAGACAAGTTCAGCTTACTGTAAAACATTCTCTGCCCTCTACGGATTTGGATATAATTTTTGCTGCTTCTGCTATTCTTTGTACTGCCTTGACAGTTGGTGATTAAATAGGAAATTTCCCCCCAAAAAAAAGCTTATGATGATAGTTTTTTGTTAATAGTCTTGGTACTACACTAGGCGGGGCAACAAGGGAGCTGGGTCCGTCACATGTGTGGATTATCTCAATCGACTCTACAAGTATGTTCGTATAAAATAGACTTTTATGGAACTAGAACCATAGAAAAGTATTATATAAAATAGACTTTTCTTGCATTAAGTAAATGAATCAAACAACATTATCCTACAAAATCGTGGGGACGTTTAGGCTTTCTTAGATATTTTTGGTCTTTTCTTCCCGAGAAAATGCTAAGCGTGTGTATTTTGATTTTTGACTTAGATTAGAGAGTTGCCATCACACATAGAAATAAAATGCTTTCAAGTATAACATAGGTTTTATCTAGAGCACGCAAATTGCATGCAATCTGTAAAATCAATTGAGAATTTTTGTTCAGAATTACTTGGATTGGAACAGCTCTTATAATTTTTTTTTTGAATTTTGTTCTTTTCTAATTCCTGCGGTGCAACGAGACCGACGACAATAGCAAAAATAACCGCCACGTCGCCAAACACAAGCGCACCAGTCGTTTATTCCGAACGCCCACGTGCACTTGGCCCCACATGTCAGCGAAACCGCCGGCGCGCGACAGCTGTACGCGTAGCGTTACGCCCACACCGCGCGGCGCCATAGCCGAATGAGAGAAAAGAAAACCGTGGATCCCGAAGCGAAGGTTGACATGTCAGCGGCCTAGAAAGCCCAAACCTCTGGTGGTCGGCCCTCCTCCGATCCTGCCTTCTTCTTCCCTCCGACTTCCACGCCGCCACCGATCCCCCACCTCTCGCTCGCCTGCGCTGCACAACGCGACGCAGGAGCAGCAGCGCTCTCCTATCCTGGCAGGGCGACCATTTCCGGCTCTCGTCGAGCCGTCGCCACCTAACCTCTAACGCCCACCTAATTGCCTCGTCAAACGCAAGGATCCAAGCAAAGGGTGACGGATTTCTCTATTTTTTTTCTTCTCTCTCTCAAGGAGGGGAAGAAGCGAGAGGAGGAGGGGTTGGTTTGGGTGGTCCTAGCTTGCTGGGAGGCGATGGACTCGCCGGCGTCGGCCTCGTCGCCGGTCGAGTTCCTGCTGCGGCCGCCCGCCGCCGCGCCGGCGGCGCTCCGCTGGCGGGGCCTTCTTCGCGCCCACGGGCCTCTCGGGCGCCGCTGCTCCGCGCGCTCGCCTCGCTCGCCTCCGCCTGCTCGCCGCCCCGCCCGCCCTCGCAGCCGCGGAACCTCGCCGCCCTCTCGCGCCGCCTCGCGCTGCTCGACGCGCTCCTCCAATCCTCTCTCTCGACTCCTCCCCGCCCTCCTCCGACGCCGCCGACCTCTGCTTCCGCGAGCTCTACGTCGTGCTCTTCCGCGCCGACCTGCTCGCCTCCTACGTCGCCTCCGCCGGCCGCGCGTGGGCGCTGCTCCGCGCGCCCCACCTCGCCGCCGCCTTCCGCGACCTCGACGCCGAGCTCGCCGTCGTCCTCGACGTCCTCCCCGCCGCCTCCCTCCGCCTCTCCCACGACGCCGCCGGCCACCTCGACCTCCTCCGCGCCCACTGCCGCCGCCGCGCCCCCGCCCAGTACCACGACCCCGGGAGACCGCTCCGGACCACCTCCTCGCGCCCTCCGCCACTTCGAGCTCGGGCACCCGCCCGACCCCGCCCCGCTCAAATCCCTCCTCGCCAGCATCGGAATCTCCGACGCCGCGTCCTGCCAGGCCGAGATCGAGTACCTCGAGGAGCAAATCTGAGCCAGGAGAGGACACCGACCTCCTCCTCGTCGGCGGCGTCCTCGCCTTGCTCCGGTACAGCCTCTTCTCCCTCTTCGACCCTGGCAACGCGGGCGGCCCGGTACTGGCCGTCGGCGGGCAACGTGCAGCGGCTTCCGTCGTGGGGCGGCGGCAGCTGCGACGACACCTCCTTCTCGGTGCCCAAGGAGTTCTCCTGCCCGATCTCGCTGGACTTGATGCGCGACCCCGTCGTGGTGTCCACCGGCCAGACCTACGACCGCCGTCGATCATACAGTGGATCGGGGAGGGCCATTCCACCTGCCCCAACTCGGGCCAGGTTCTGGCGGACTGCCGCCTTGTGCCCAACCGTGCGCTCCGCAGCTTGATCTCGCAGTGGTGTGGAGTGTACTGCTTCCAGTATGATTCGCCAGAGAGCAATGAGGGGATGGCCGAATGTGTCGCCACGGCGTGCAGCAGCAAGGCGGCGATCGAGGCGAACAAGGCCACCGCGAGGATTTGGTCGCATGCTGGTGGAGGGTTCGGATAGCTCGAAGGCAGTCGCTGCTAAGGAAATCAGGTTGCTGGCCAAGGCTGGGAAGCAAAACCGAGCGTTCATCGCTGAGCTTGGCGCCATCCCGTTGCTGTGCAGGTTGCTCTCGTCATCGGATCAGATGGCACAGGAGAACGCGGTGACGGCAATGCTCAACCTGTCCATCTATGAGCCCAACAAAACACGTATCATGGAAGAGGAGGGCTGCTTGCGGCTTATCGTCAGCGTGTTGCAGAATGGGTGGACTACTGAGGCCAAGAGAATGCGGCAGCAACTCTGTTCAGTCTCTCTGTCGTCCATGAGTACAAGAAGATGATCACGAACGAGCCAGGGGCTCTGGAGAAGCTGGCTTCTATGCTCAAAAAGGGGACGCCAAGGGGGAAGAAAGACGCGGTGATGGCCTTTTCAACCTCTCGACGCACCAGAAAGCTCAGGCCGGATGCTTGAGTCAAGCGCCGTTGTAGCTTTAATCGAAGCCCTGAGGAACGACACCGTGTCGGAGGAAGCTGCTGGTGCTCTGGCTCTGCTGATGAAACAACCTTCTGTTGTGCATCTTGTTGGGAGCTCTGAAACTGTGATCACTAGCCTCGTCGGATTAATGAGGCGGGGAACTCCAAAGGGCAAGGAGAACGCAGTGTCCGCTCTATACGAGATATGTCGTCGTGGAGGCTCGACGTTGGTGCGGCGAGTAGCGAAGATTCCAGAGTTGAACACAGTAATACAGAACATCACACACGCCGGAACAAAGCGTGCCAAGAAGAAAGCAAGCCTGATTGTCAAGATGTGCCAGAGAAGCCAAATGCCGTCAGCAATGTCGCTAGGGACTAGCTTGAGAGTGGTCGATCATTCTTTGGCAGGGAACAGCTCACTGAGGCGCGCCACGAGCTTTGGCAGTGGAGAGTTGTCGAACCCTGTTTCAATATCAGTGCCTGTGCCATAGGTGAAATCTGGCGTCGAGTTTTGTCCAAAGATTCTTTCATTTCATCCTCAGAATGAAGGTATACAAAAATTAATCCAAAGGAATTAATACTTGCGATATATCTCACTTGTGCCTGTCTCTGTGGGGGAATGTGGATAACTGTGCACATACATGATAGATGTACAGGTAGAGCTCCAGCTTGATGTTTTGTTTGCAAGCATGGAGATTGTTCCATTTTTGTTCCATATAAGGAAAAAAACACTATGCTACTTGTTGTAAACTACTAGTAGGATAATAATTTGTAGCTTGTGTTGAAGCAAACGATGGAAAGAAATGATAGTAAATCATTTCATTGGGGATTGTAATAGAAAGTTGTAACAGAAAAACAGGTTGAATATCAGTTAGCTCTTCAGACCAAATCTGTTGTCCAACCTTTTATTTATCCCAAAAGGAACTTTTGGAGGTCGGGCATCTTTGTTCGCTGTCATCAACCTATTATCTGGAGTGACCCTTCTCCGTATCATGCTTGTGTAATGCAGACGCTGATCTGGAAGAATAACAGATTTTCAAAGGAAGCAGCTGCATCGCTTTATTTTCTTGGTTCCCAGTCGCCATCTTTGGGTGTCCTTCATGGCAAACTCTGTGGAATATCGTGTTCCCTGGTGATGGGATTTGCCTGCTTTCAATCTGAATTATATGGATCACTTGTCTGCTTCCAAGTTGCAACCACCATGGGTTGAAGGTCTTGTGTTCGAGGAACAGCCTGATTAGTTGGACAGACCCATCTCCGGGAGTATTTCCACCGTCACATATTTGCAAGATAATCCAGGTTGGCCGCTTTGCAGCATCTGATACTCTGATTATTACGCGTGAAATTTGGCATGGGGAACGCAATTCCCAATCTGAAAAGGCTGTTGTGGTTCGCTTTATCATTATCTGCAAAAGAACTGTTCTACCGGGTTAAAACGTGTTCCACGATCATCTCTCTTTTTACAGCAACTGTCCTGGCTCAACGTGTTAAATCAAATCCTCTGCCGTCTTTTCGCCGTGTTCACAAGATAAACCAGTTGTAAGTTTGCAAGTCCGCTGGTCGTTTCATACTTGTCGCCGCCATGGCGTCCTCATTTCCGCTTGGTTCGTGAGCTGGACCCTGCGTTTGACTTGGCATGGAGAACTGATTGGCGATTTCTTATACTGGAGGAGGGTGATGTGCTGGAGGATCTTCATCTTGGAACTGGAGATACGTATCAGGATTATTCATAGCGCTGATTTGTGGTTCTTGCAGTTCAGGTCGCTGACACGTGGGGCCTAAGGTCACCTGCTGATGGCGCAACAGTTTCGAAAGCAACATCCTGGATAGCAACTCAAGCTGAGAGGCCAAATACGAGACATTTTCGTGTGGCAGAGGTGGCGAGAAAAATAACCCCTGTAATAATGGAGATGTTTATTTTCTCACGGCAAGGAAACATTAGACATCTCATTATACTTCCTCCGTTTTTTAATACAACCTCAGATCCATATTAATGGCCTCAACTTTATCTAGATACGGATGTATCTAGTTAAGTGTTTAGACTAGATGCATCCGTATCTAGACAATGTTGAGACCATTAATATGGATCGGAGAGAGTACTAGTAATCGGGCACGTGCACGCACGTGTAATCTTAATAATTAAACTATGATGAGGTCACTCCACTGCAACGTTTCAGATACTTCCGCAATTCCGTAACAGAGCTTCTCGTGCATGTTTACTCCTTAATTCCATTTCAAAATAAGGTATGCTTTCGATCTAAAAAATAAGGTATGCTCCCCGTCTTCGTCTTTCGTGCCGCGAACAGCTTCTTTGACTCTTCCTTGATATTACAAAACATTCAGGCACCAAAACACAAAGATTTGTTATATACATGGTTGCATGTTCAGGGAAATCAATAATCCCCTCCGTTCTAGATTACTACTATGAAACGGAGGGAATAACATAACAAATATATACTTTTCTACCAAATCCCTTCATTTAACAAGCTATATAAGTTTTTAAGTAAAAAAAAACAAGCTATATGAGTTTTCAGATGATATTTGGATGAGGAGACTTTCTTTTCCATCTAGAATTAAATATTTCATCAAGTTTTCCTATATATTTTTATAATTTCCATTATGAAAACTCCATGCTGAAGATAAGAGAAATACGGGAACAAGGACCAAATAATATTGCCTGTGGTAGTAATATAGATAGGTACTAGGTTGGCGTAGTAGATGATCAAAAAGTATGTCAACGGACAGCAGGTCCCAAACAAATCAGATTTGCATATGTCGGTCAGGAAGTTGAACCTTCATGAGTGCTCTGCTGAATTTTTTTAGTTCACCAAAACTAGTGCTCGACATGACTAAGTTCCGATAACCAGAACAAGTCTAGATTTGTCCAATCGAAGATCCGCCGATCCTTGAACCCCAGTGTCGGCCGTACTAAATGATAGGCCTTGCACAATAATCACTCAACTAAACTCAATATTTGGATGGTTGACAAGGTGTTGCCCCCGAGGGTTTGGCAAGAACAACGTTGTCAAATTGGTGGCAGGCATCAGCCATCGGAGATTTGTTTCCAGGGCAATTTATATATTGGCTCAACAGGAGTTGAACACCACTAAGTCTCCACTCATCCAATTCTTTAACCTGATACATGGGCAACTATCATTGTGGAACGTTTCCCTTCTCTGATATTGTCTCTACAGCCTTCAGTTGTCCAAACCAAAAGATCACACAATCTGCAAATACCTCCATGTTCCGTCCAAGAACTCACAAGATGGCCATGCATTGGGCAGGAAGCATGCTCCTCCTCCTCGTCTTCCTCTTCGCACTATCCATTCCCTTCTCCCAAGCTTGGTCCATTGATTACCCCAGCCCCATTGCCAACCTTCCTTCTATGTGGACCAACAACAATGCCACCATCCCCTACAACGCAACCTATGCCTCCGGTTCAACAATCAGAGCCATTCTTGTCAGGCAAAACCCGGTTGGGTATGGTCCATCCTTCGCCTGCGGCTTCGTCTGCACCGCTCCCTGCGACGCTTTCCTCTTCGCAGTCTTCTCCGTATCCATCGGCTATACCAGCGCCGCTGCCATCAACGCCTCAGCCCCACCAAGGGTCGTGTGGGCAGCCAACAGGTACCGTCCAGTGAAGGAGAATGCATCAGTCCAGGTCACCAGGGATGGCAATCTTGTACTCCGAGACTTTGATGGCTCACTGGTCTGGTCCACAAACACATCAGGCAGCCCTGTCGTTGGTATGAATCTTGCTCAGACTGGCAACCTGATTCTCTTCGATGCGGTGGGGAAGACCGTGTGGGAATCATTTGAGCACCCAACTGACACGCTACTAATTGGGCAGTCACTGAGGCAAGGGAAGAGGCTTACTTCAGCTTCCACAAACTGGACTCAAGGTCAGTTCTACCTCACTGTGCTTGATCATGGCTTGTATTCTTTCGTCAATGGAGATCCTCCAGAGTTCTACTATCAGAAAAGGTTTAATGTTACTGATGCAATGGTTCAATCAAAGATGAATATATCCTCTGGTGAAGTAAAGAATGGCACAGCTTACATTTCCTTCTTGCAAGGTAGCCTCTCAGCATTTGCCAGCTTAAACAACACAGACATCAAATTGTTCGATATATCATTGCCATGGCCATCTTCAGCACAGCTCATAAGCCTCGAGGCAGATGGGCATCTGCGCGTTTATGGTTGGGATGGCATCTCATGGAAATCTCTGGCTGATGTTCTGGATGTGTACCCTGATGGATGTGCATATCCTACGGTATGTGGAGAGTATGGCATTTGTTCACAGGGACAATGCAGTTGCCCAACTGGAAGTTCAGGAGATGCACCTTTTCGTCAGGTGGATGACCGGCAACCTAATATGGGCTGTTCACGAGTGATTCCTCTCTCTTGTGACTTGATACAGCATCAACAGCTTTTGCCTCTCACAGACGTCACGTACTTCAATTTTGCAAATAGTTGGGCTACTCATGAAGAGAGCTGCAAGGAGGCCTGTTTGAAGGCCTGTACATGCAAAGCAGCTTTTTTCCAGTATCAAAATGATTCATATGGTTCCTGCTATCTGATGACAAAGATATTTTCACTTATGAGTTATAAACCTGAAACCATTGGATACAACTTGTCTGCATATATCAAAGTGCAGAGGTTACCCCACCACCATCGAGTAAAGACCTGAATGCAACTTCTTACCATATTGGTATTCCTGTTCTGGTAGCAATCATCGGAGCAATGATTCTCATCATCAAGAGAACAATATCAAAGCGGATGCAAGAGGACGATCCATTTAAAGGAATTCCAGGGATGCCGACACGGTTCACCTATAAACAGCTGAAACAAGCAACCAATAACTTCAGCAAAAAGCTTGGACAAGGAGGATTTGGACCGGTGTATGAAGGAAAACTTGGAAATGTCAAAATTGCCGTCAAGTGCCTGCGTGACATTGGAAATGGGAAGGAAGAATTCATGGCCGAAGTCATCACAATTGGCAGCATTCATCATATCAATCTTGTTAGACTGATAGGTTACTGCTCTGATAAATTGCACAGGCTCCTTGTCTATGAGCATATGAGCAATGGGTCTCTGGACAAATGGATCTTCAAAAGAAATCAAAGCGACTCCCTCAGTTGGGCATCTCGATACAAGATTATCCTTGACGTTGCAAAGGGATTGGCCTATCTTCATGAAGAATGCCGACAGAAGATTGTTCACCTTGATATAAAGCCTGGAAATATCCTCCTTGATGACAAATTTAATGCAAAGATCTCTGATTTTGGCTTGGCAAAGCTTATTGATAGAGATCAAAGCCACGTGATGACCAAAGTAAGAGGAACAAGGGGCTACTTAGCACCAGAGTGGTTGACATCAACAATTACTGAAAAGGCTGATATATATAGCTTTGGCGTTGTTGTGCTGGAAACAGTGAGCCGAAGGAAAATCCTAGACAGTAACCAGCCTGAAGGAGGCACCAATCTGATTAACCTACTGCAAGAGAAGATCAAGGTTGGGCAAGTCCTGGATATAGTGGAGAATCAGAATGAAGATATCCAATTACATGGAGCAGAAATGATTGAAGTAATCAAGCTCGCAGTCTGGTGCTTGCAGCGCGAGTTCAGCAAACGACCAGCAATGTCACAGGTTGTGAAGATCTTGGAAGGTGCCATGGATACAGAAAGCACTGCAGGCTCTGAGACAGCTAGCAGAGATGAGGTTTTTGACGCTTCATCCCCTCTTTCCCCCGTGCCAGTATCAGCAAGATGAAATGCTTTGAGGGATCTAGGAAAAAAAACGAAAACTGTGTTTGATGCGCTTGTGTAATGTTTCTTAACATATGTAATGTACTAATGAATACAAAGTTTTCCTTATTCGGAATTTCACAAATCAATAGCACGACAAGAAGACAAAGTTTCAATTTCGTTTTTGCTATCCATCTTTAGGGAATTCTGTACTCTTCAAATGTATCATATAATCTTTCACCTACATGTTCACAAATAGAAGAATTTCTTCAGTTCTATTCAAGTAAATTTTGGCAAACATCAAAGAAGCAGTTTTCCGAAAAAGGGGGGAATGCCCCATAGCAGCCAACAAATCAGATTTCAGAATCGAACGCTCACTGCAATGGGTCATTTGAATTCAGGCCCTGCGGCGCTGTCAGGGGGGCGGGAGACATCCTCAGCGGGCGGCTCGGAGCCACGACGAGCAGCTCCGCAGCGGAGCGGCGCGATGGTCGTCGCCGGCACCTGGCTGGACGCTGCCCTCGGCGGCCCTACTGGGGTTGTGCGTGGGGAGATGGAGGGAGGTGGCGGCCGGATGAGCTCAGCGCCATTAGGAATTTAGGATGTGCCGCCGGGCCGTGCAGCCCATATTCTCTCTTCTTTTTATATTTTTTCTCATTTATCAAAATATGTGAATAACTCAGGGAAACCACTTGTAAAAGTTTAGTCAATAGTACAGTATTACAATTTGAGACAGAGACAAAATAAAGGAAATATACAAATGAATAGTACTCAAGTTAAACGACATGCACGTGATCTTTTTTACATGTAAAAGGAAGTTATATTTTCTTACGACTTTTCTCGGATGTGCATTCTATAGCATGATTTTCATCCATAGATTATTTCAAACTTTTCAATAACTCGTAAAAAGATAGATCCAATTCCTATGATTTCATACCATATCAAAAGCATATATCGCCTGACTAAAATCTGTATTCTCATTTGTATCCAACGGATTCCTATTATTTCATACAATATCCTTACAAACGCATGCAGGTGCAAGACGCGAGGCGGAAATTATTTGTACCATTCACATCCCTATTTTCATGATTTTGGTCTGCGGGTGAGCTAGGCGTCGCGCATATCGTCCCCAGGGGCGGAGATACGGCAAAGCCGACCTGGGCCATGCCCGCCCAGGAATTTTGGGGAGAAGCGCTTATACCTAAGGAGTTAGATCCTAGCCCACTAAAACTAGCAGCACGCAGCCCATTATTTGTGTGTTCCTTTAAGTCCGGCCCGCCCAACTTTTTATTTTAAGCTCCGCCAGTGTGTCCCCGCCGCCACGCGAGTCCGAATGAGCTCGACCCTAGGCTCAAGCGGCCGTTCCGCATCCATGGTCGGTCGCGTCAACTTGCCTACTGGCCACAAGTCCGTTCACAGACCCGACGTCCACCCCGGTCTCGTTTGCCCAAATTTTAGGTTAAAATTCGTTGCAAACTCTTTCTGGTGACTATCTATGAATATTTATGTGATTGTTGTTGCATTATTTTGATGCGTAGATAGGGTGGATAGCTATGATTGAGTTTTTCTATAATAAATTCATAGAAACATTGTTGATGATTCGTCCGATGACGAGAAAGACATTTTGATCGCCATGGTTCTTCCCCTCTATGAGGAAAATGCATTGCCTAGATTCAAGTGTTTGATAAATGGACACAAAGTTATCCGTCGGTCATGTTCTCCTATATAATGACTATTTTAGGATGATCAATCAAAATTACCCTCCGGAGAAGTTTTGATGACGCGTCCGGATGTCCAAGCCCGTGTTAATGCGTCTTCTAGGAGGGAGTGAGGTGTATTGAAAGGATTGTATGGTCACCTAGAGGTGGGGGGTGAATAGGTGCTACCCAATTTTTTGTTCTTTTTCGATTTAGGCTTGACACAAAGGTAAATTCTTATATGACAATTTAACACTAAGCAAGATACAAGTAAAAGCTACATAAAGAGGTAACCGAAAGTGAAGCACGCGGAGACAAGGATGTAATCCCGAGTTCCTCCTTTTTAGGGAGTACGTCTCGTTGTAGAGGTGTGAGACCACCACAACAGGTTGGTCTCAACGCCACATCAGGCTCACCTTCTTCTCGATGAACTTCACCACAAAGGCTAGGTTCACCTTCAACTATCGGAATCCTTCGAGGCGGAATCCAGAGCCTTTACAACAACAATTCGGGGCACACACCCACAAGTAAATTGGGGGCTCCCAAATGGCTACAATCTGTCACAATAGACAACAAGTAAGATCAACAAGATGCCTAGGTTTTCCCAATGGAAACCCTAAGCTCAAATCTCTCAAGTGAATGAGGGGGAAATGAAGAACGGCTTGGTGAAGATGTAGATCGGGGCCTTTCTCCTTCAATCCTCCAAATATCAACGAGTTTGGGTGGAGGGATTGGAAGTTCTTATAGTTTTGAGCTTGCAACAATGGTGGTCAAGATATTTTGGTCGAGCTACTTGGCTGGAGGAAGGTGGAGGGGTACCCCTCCCAGAAATGTAGCCGTTGCAAGACAGGGGGACTGGATATTCCGGTCCAAGTGGACACGGAATATCCGGCCACCCGGAATATTCCGCCCCCTGAGAAAATCTCTGGGCCATTCCAGAGAGAAGCGAATTAGGCGCTCTTTTTCCTTAGTCGATTTGGCCTTGGGCAGACCCTGGGGGCCGGATATTCCGCCCCAGCCTGGGACCGGAATATCTGGTCTGTCTGACTGAAATCCCTGATCTGGTTTTCTTTCTTCTCTTTTTGGTGTTGAAGCAATTATGTATTTAGACAACTAAAACCTGCAACACTTAACGCCTGATCAAATTATCACTAGTGTTGTTGCCTAACACACAAAACACAAAGGGATCAAGAAATGTTCTTTCATGTATGATGACTACTTCGGACTAAAAAATATTGCACTGTTTGCTTGACATTTATTCCATTTCGGAAATGCGCTGCTACTGTTCAGATGTTTGCATATGAAGTTGTCGTTGATCTTGTTGATGAGTACTTTCGCATGAGCGAATACACATGCCTTAAAGTCATGTATTTACAAGTTTTGCAAAGCGGTGGTGAATGTGTTCGGCAAGAAATACTTGAGAGAATCAAATGTTGCAGACACAACTCGACTCTTGGCTATTGGAAAGGCATGAGGGTTTCCCGCGCTGCTTGAATCCATCGATTGCATGCATTATGAATGGAAAGAACAATCATTTTGCTTGGTAATGGCAATATAAAAACATGTTGGAGAATGCACAATTATACTTGAAACTTTAGCATCACGTGATCTCTGAAAAAACATGGCAAGATCTCACACTAATATCAATGTGCTTTAAATCTCTCTGGTGTTCTCATGCCTTGTGGAAGGCAATGCTCTAGAGTAGAACTATGAGTTCAATGGCCTCCAATATAACAAGGGGTAGGGTACTACTTAGCCGATGGTATCTATCATCTGTGGTCATTTGTGAAGATCATCTCCAAGGTAACAAAAGATCTCTCTAAAGAATAGGATGGTAAGAGGAATGTGGAGCGGAAATTTTGTGAGCTCCAACCTCGTTGGGCTATTGTTCGACACACTGATAGAACACGGAATATCGACACACTGTGAAAAGTTGTGACTCCTTGTGTGTTCATGCACAACATGATTATGGAGAATGATCGTGATGATCAAGTCTAGTGAGCTAGCAGTGTGGGAGTTTCAAGGCCATTAGATATAGCCCGATCATGCACCGTCTGAGTTCAAAGCTTTTCTCATATGTATAATCAACATTTGTGGCCATGATGTTCATGCACAATTATAAAATGATGTGGTTGAGCATGTATGGATGCACAAAGGAGCCGAGTAGTACTCTATTTCATATCTTGTGTTGGAAAATTTATCAATTTATAGGATTATTAAAATTTGAATTATTTATGTAAACTTGTTACTTGAATGTTTCAATTTTGTATAATTTATTTGAGCCTTAAAATTTTCTATTCCATCCAATCCATATTAATTGTCCGATTCAGCGACAATTAATATGGATCGGAGCGAGTAGCAATAGTTTATACACAGTCCATTAAAAAATAAGTAGACAAAATAGAAATTTTAAGACAATAATTGGAGTAAAAATGCATGGAACGAAAAATATTTTTTCTACTTTAAACAGTATTGGAGAGATAGAAGTACTATTTTATGGACAGAATTTGAACGTTAAACATCCACTCATTTTGTTTTATTTTGTGTACGGAGAGAGTATGCAACTAGAAACGAGACAGAAATAAGAAAGGGTATCTCTAGCGCTCAGTCGACTTAGTTTTCAGTCGAATGACGTCATGGCTTCTTCCCCATCTCCGGCCACCACCTCCCCCGTAGTCACCGCTGGCCTAACCGCCGTCCACCCCGCCCGCGGCCGGCGCGCTGCCGCGACGCCTCGTCGCCCCGCCCTGCCCGAGCTCCTCCTCCGCCGGTCCGTCGCCGCCCCAGCCATCCCTCTAACCCCCGCCCCTTCTTCTCCGGCGCCGGCGAACCCACACCTCCGCACCCCCCAAGTTAAGTTGCTCCTCGCCTCCGCCGCAGCCAGCCGCGGCTGCGGCGGCTCCGGCTCAGCTTGGTGCCGCCGTCGCCGTGAGGAAGAAGAAGATCTAGTTTTGCACGAATCGCGACGCACGGTTTTAACGGTGGATCATCGACCGAGAATTAGAACCGAATAAGAAAAGTGGAACATTTACGACTCCAAAAGTGCGTGTGCATGATTCTCTCCGGGTGAACTGAACCGAACCGCAGGGGCCGAGCCACGTGGTCTCACCAGACCGCGCGATTTTGTGTGGCCGCGGGGTTCCTCTCCTCTCCGGCTCTCCCCAGTCCAAGACTCCAGTAGCATCGCCATCGCCATCGTCGCCATGCGATAAGTACCCGGCCGCCTCAGCTCCTGCGTGGTCTGTCGTCGCGCCGTCCACGAAGGGAAGATGAACTGCCCCTCCTCCATCGCCTCCTGCCGCGGCGTTTCTTCTCCGGTTCTCGCCAGTCCCCGGGTGAGTGAACTCCCGCCCTTCTCCTGTCTCCTGACCCGCGCAAGTTCTGCAGAAATCGGCCGGTCAGGTTTTCCCATCTTCTTGACTACCCATTATAGTTCAGTAGTTGAAAAAAAATGGGGAAACCCAAGGATTCTTGTGTGACAGTGTGTGTGTCCTCATGCCTGAATCTTTTCCTGTTCTCGGTGACGATAGAAAAATTAGAACCCGGAGACGCGGGTGCTGGAGTTGGATCGTGAGGATTGGGGAATGGAACCGTACCAGCTATACAGTGCTGTGTGGAATGCTCTTGAGACAACTTTGAACTTATAGTTTGGTAGGATCGACTTAGCACAAACGGTCCCATGGTCTAGCGGTTAGGACATTAGACTCTGAATCTAGTAACCCGAGTTCAAGTCTCGGTGGGACCTCTTTTTTGTACCATTTATCCTAAGCTCACCAATGTAGCAATGCTTACTAGTTGCTTGTAAATGTACGAATTACATCATTTTGAGGTGTTAATAATTTTTTGTTCGTCGTTATTAGGGGGAGTTCGCTGCTAGCTGCTCCACAAGAACAAGTCAGAGAGCGCATTTCCTCGGTTCAAGACAATTCCGTCGGGTCACATACAACCCGGCAAACCGTGCATCCTCGCGTTTGTCGCGGAGACAAGTGATTGCCTTTGCGGGAAGCAATCTTGGGATATCGGTAGGTTTGCCAAGACTTTGTTCTTCTTCAACGGGCCTCCAAATCCTCTCAAGGTACTGTCACTAACTTAACATTTTTTCCCTCTTTTGTCAGTATGTTATCTTCGGGTTTGTGCTTATGCATTTGTTTGACTGTAGATTGTGGAGTCCATAATGAGCAGTATCACAGGTTCTGCTCCTGCCGAAGCTCCGAAGAAAATGGAAAATACCGATGTGGTGCTTGTCACTGGAGCTACTGGTGGTGTTGGACGAAGAGTTGTCGATGTCCTACGGAAGCAGGGCCTGCCTGTTCGAGTATTGGTATTCCACCTACTTTCTATTTTGCCAACTATCCATTTTTGCGAACAGTCGTCTTGTCTCTTGTTTCTTTTAGAATATCAGGGGAGGTTTTGCTCCCTGGTTCCATTTCGTCCCTCTCTGTATTAATTTCATTATTTAATTCAGGTTAGAAATGAAGAGAAGGCCAGGAAAATGTTGGGGCCAGATGTGGACTTGGTAGGTCACTTAGTTTAGTTGATTTCTGCATCGTGTTTCGCTGTGGGATTTTGTTTCAGTCATTGACGCTTAGTTCAAGAAATCAAGCGACGGTCTGAACTATCACAGATAATGAGGATTAGTGGTGTTCATGAAATTACATAATACTGTTCAGTAATGATATCATTGCCTACATAACCTCATCGTCACATGTTCTGGAAAGCTGCTACTTCTTCTTTTGTGGGACTGAAAATCTGTTAATTGTCGATCATGAAACTTGAAGCTCATTATCCTGACATTCTTCATCTAGACGTTAATACGAATATATTATATACTTAATGCATATATCTACAATGGATTCTCTGGTTTCTCTGCTTATGGTATGTTGTTCTTGATATTATAGGAGTCAATACTTAACTGCAAAGCATGATGCCAGCCAGATCTTGATTTCTATTTCAGATCATAGGAGATGTTACAAAGGGGGATACACTCGATCCTAAGTACTTCAAAGGGATCAAGAAAGTAATCAATGCAGTTTCAGTCATAGTAGGGCCAAAGGAAGGTGATACACCGGACAGGCAGAAGTATTCGCAAGTAAGTAATCCAGTAAATAGCTTAAGTCGTCCCTAAAAATGTAAATAGCCTACGTCATATTTCTATGCTTCTCCATTAGCTGAATTGGACGAACATAAAATTAAAGTGGTACATTATACTCCTGATCCCAGCCATCGTTACTGTAGCACTAACCGCATGTGGCGACAAAAAATTGTTGCGCTAACTAGACTTGGGAATGACACATATTTGTCGGTATATCACATCTACACAGTCTGATATTTTGATCTCGTGTTCATGCAGGGTATCAAGTTTTTTGAACCTGAGGTAGCGTCATCAATACACCTTCCTGTCTCATGTATAATAAGTACACTTGATTTATGAGATCCTTATTCTTCAATATACAGTCTGAAATCTACATTACTTTGCTCTCTCTAAAATTATGTTCACTATTTTATTTGTTTTGCCAATCAGATCAAAGGACCTTCGCCTGAAATGGTAGAGTACATTGGTATGCAAAACTTGATTAGTGCTATAAAGAATAGTGTTGGACTGAGTGAAGGGAAACTACTATTTGGGTTCAAAGGTATACCATTTATTGCTTGATCAAATTGAATTGTCCATTCAAGTCATATTCTTCTTAGTCTGACACTATCACGCTAGCAAGGTCATAAAGTAGTTTCCCACTTAACACCATAATTGCCGTATTTAAGCAATGATATACTTACAAAATATATGTACACATATTTTACTTCAGTGCTGACATGTAGAGGGACACCATAAATGTAATACTGTTCTAAGTGTGATACATGACTCCCTCCATTCCAAAATAATTGACGTTTTAGGCTTTTCTTAAGTCAAAGTTTGACCGAATTTAAAGAAAATTGTCTCGATATCTACAACGCCAAATCTAGATAGTATGAAAATATACTGTACGACGAATCTAATAAAACTAAATTGGTATATATATATATATTGATATGTTAAACTTGGTTCAACTTAAAGTAATTTGACTTAGGACAAATTTAGAACATCAATTATTTTGGAACAGAGGGAGTAGTTGTTTCCTTTGCAATCAATCCACACCAACACCTAAGTAGAATTTTTGTAGATATTTCTTGTAATTACTCTGTTTTTCTTAGCTCCGAAGCTTTCCTAACGGGGCTCCTATTCATTTAAGGGGCTGTTTGGAATGGATGTAAATTTAGTGTGGCCACCATTGTCTTCTCAAAGTGAACTAAATACCGGTGGACACACTAATCTTACACCAATTCCAAGTGGGACCTGAGCCTGTTTTTTTGGGTTGTAAACTTGGTTTGGAATTCTGTACCTTCTAAATGGAAATACATCCAGTTCTATAACATCTAATGTATGTGCCTAGGCTACATAGTCCTATACATGTGTGTCATACATTGAAATTGGTTATCTGGCTATTCTTATGTGGGGTAATATTACTAAGTCTTGTGGTGTAAAAGTTGCAAGAAATGCACCGTTTGGAATTTACGCGGGATAAATTAATAAATAAGTTGTTTGCAAATGAATCAGCTGTAAATTCAGTTACAAGGCATCGTTTCCTGTCTTACATCTGTGTGCTTATTTTCTTATTGAATGTGTTCTATCAGCATATGTTACATGTTAGTCGTTTTGATGTAGGCAATTTATCTGGAAAGTTTGTGTGGGGAGCACTTGACGATGTTGTAATGGGCGGTGTTAGTGAAAGTGCATTCCAAATCCAACCAACAGGAAGTGAAACTGGTGAAGCAACTGGATTATTCAAAGGTAGTTTGATTTCCTTTATGCTTACTTGTATATTAATTTTTGACTTCCTTTGATTAGTCTCTAGCCTAAGCTGACTTATGCACTGACTTTGTAGGCACTGTGTCTACTTCAAATAATGGTGGCTTCACTAGTATAAGGACAAAGGTACTTACTACCATATATTTTCTCAGCAAAGGAAATTACGGAAGCATACATATCGTCGTTAGTTCCGTGTTATGTCGTTGGAAACAAACAAGTATTTTATCTGAACTGGTCTGTTTAAGTGTGCAGAATTTTACTGTGCCCGAGGACCTGTCGGCATACGATGGTGTTGAACTACGAGTTAAGGGTGATGGACGGAGGTACAAACTTATCATACGAACTAGCTACGAATGGGATACTATTGGCTATACTGCAAGCTTTGACACCACGAAGGGAGAATGGCAAAGTGTATGTTCTATTAATTCATTATGGTGCATATATGTTTATTGCTTGTTTCAGTGACTACAACTGTATTCCATATCCTGTATCAGGTTAAAATACCTTTCTCTTCACTTATACCTGTATTTCGTGCCCGTACTAAAACCGATTCTCCGCCCTTTGATGCAAGCTACATCACTGCAATACAGGTATCTTATTATATTTCTCTCTCTGTTTGTATGTGTGTGTGTAAACTTTTGAGGAATTACCAAAACAATCATCTAAATTAATTTGGTGAAAATTTTGTAGCTCATGTTCAGCAAGTTTGAATATGACGGAAAGCTCAACCCAACATTTGCAGAAGGTCAATTCGAGCTTCCTTTTTCAAGTATTAAAGCATACATAAATGAGCCAATTACTCCAAGGTTTGTCTTTTGTGCAGCCTGTTTACATTGAACTTCAAGGTTTGTTTATGTACTAGCTGAGTAAATATCAGGACATTAAAATAGGTGATCGCTCTATTATTATTCAATTCTATGGAATTTCATCTGAAGACTAGTATGCTAGTTTCTTTCTTTGTTTTTGCTCTCCCTAGTACAAATCTCTTGTACTGATACTTATTTTTTGAAATTAATTAAAAAAATGCAGTACGTAAGTACTGTAGTTCCTCCAAAAAAAATCTATGGAACTCATCAAGACTAATTTGTGTTGTTCATTTTATTGCAGGTTCGTTCATGTGAGCTCGGCCGGAGTAACAAGACCAGAAAGACCAGGGCTGGATTTAACCAAACAACCCCCTGCCGTCCGCATGAACAAAGAGCTTGGATCCATTCTAACTTACAAGTTGAAGGCATGTAACTTGTCTTAATTGTTAAAATGATTTAAAAGGAATCTTCTTTGGTAAAGTTAAAAGGCTTACACGGCTGCACATGTAGTTCCATATCATTTCTTACACGTGCAAAGAAATCATGCTTGCATGTAAATGCTTAACATTTGAATCTTATCATCATGGTCACCTTATTCTATAATATTTATAATGTCCTTTCAGGGAGAGGATTTGATTCGGGAAAGTGGTGTTCCCTACACTATTGTGCGGCCATGTGCTCTAACTGAGGAACCTGCTGGAGCTGACCTCATATTTGAACAGGGGGATAATATCACTGTAAGTAGAGGCAGCATCGTGTCATCACCGTTAAAAAATCCATGCCACGTTTTTAACTCCTTACATACCAAAATAATTATAGGTTTAACAATTACTGTAATATTTCAGGGAAAGATATCCCGTGAAGAAGTTGCACGCATTTGTGTCGCAGCTCTAGCAAGCCCGAGTGCAGTGGGGAAGACTTTTGAGGTTAAGTTGCTGTAACTCACTTGCGAATAATTTACGTAGGACAGTATAACTTTAGAAGGGAATAATTACAAAAGAAGAACAATGTGAAACATTATTTCATTTGTCTCAGCAAGAGAGCCAACTGATGTAGTCCTTGGTGATCAGGTCAAGAGCACCGTCCCATTCAGTGAACCCTTTGTGATCGATCCTTCAAACCCCCCTCCTGAGAAGGACTACGAAGTTTACTTCAAAGAGCTTAAAGAAGGCAGCACGGGTAAAGAGGCGCTCGAAGGAACTCCTGCTCTAGTCTGAATATTATGGCATATGCAGAATGCCCTCTGCTTCAAGAATCATGACAGGGTAACTATCGTCCCTTTAAGTCTTAACAACCATGAGAATATGTGAAATTGCAATGCTGATCTCGTAAGCAAAGTTCAGATCAACAATTTTCCCGTAGAACTAGTAGTGCATTTTTTAATCTGAACTGGAACCTGTAGTTTGAGAATTGAAATTCTACAGTGTGAATATCTCTAGTGTTTGATGATCTGCGCCATAATCTTAATTTTGTTTTCTTTCCAGCCTTGCAATTGAAATATCAGAGGGGCGAGTGCAGTGTTGGATGAACCACTGGCGACTATATTCTCAGAGTTTGCATTATGTTTGATCTTCAGTACACGCAAACGAAATGTAAGTCGTGTAAAATTCCAGAGGACTTCTGGATGTAGATATAGGCTATGGAATTGTCACAGAGCAGCTTTCTGGTATGTTTTACTGGATTCTGTTTTTAGAAAACGTTTCACTGAATTCTGTAGTGTAGGTAGTGTGTCTAAGTAGACAACTTCGTAATGTGAAATGAGAATCGTCGGTATATAGAAAAAGGAGGTTTGCAACTTCACTTTCAGAGGAATCTGCATGATTTTTGCTTGCACAACTTGGAAGTGTGGATTTGATTTGAATATTTATGTCCTCAGAACAGGAAAATAACTTGGACTTCGCTTCTTGTTTCGAAAAAGAAACAGTTTTTCCAACCTCCTTTCAGAATGTAAAAATAGTTACAGCAGTACATCCATAATTTTCGGACTTTGACTAAACTACAAATCGAAGAACACATCTACTACATAGTACTCCCTCCGTTCGGATTTAATTGACACACACTTGGTTACACACGGATGTATCTAGACACATAACAAGTATAGATGCATCCATATTTGGACAAAAGCAAGTCAATTAATTTGGAACGGAGGGAGTACATGACATACGTATGTTTACATTTCCTCGTCCAATTAAGGGTGAAATTGGGTGACCAGTTCGGCCCCAAAGCACACCAGGGTTAAAGTCCCTAATTTCTTAGTACAGAAAATCAAAGTATAGTCATGTTCTCATAAATACATTGAAACTTCCCAGAAGGATCCATGAGCCTACTCTTGCCCAAAACACCCACGCTGCGTTGCATGTCACCAGCAGCAACACATCTGCATCGGGTGAGAACAAGAACCGTTAGGCTGAGCAAGCAAGAACAGTAATCGCCATACTCTCTGAAGCTTTACACTTGCAGTACCAGCCTACCTTGCTCCTCCAGCTCCGGCGCCGGCGCTTGGCGGGGCCCGCGGCGAACACGAGGACCTCCGGCCGCAGCGCCAGCGGGGACCAGAGGCCGCTCCTGTCGTAGTCGAAGCCGAACTCGCTGGTGTCCATGAACTTGCCCATGAGCTCCTCGGAGACGCCCACTGGCACCACCTGCACCACCGTGGCTGATATCACCGGCGATGAGTCGTGAGGAGGAGAAGGTGGAGGTGGGAGGCTCAGGAGGTCCAGGAGCGATGGTGACGCCGCCATATGCTGGACTTCTGATCGAGATGGACGAATGCATGGGGGTGCAAGATGGATGGATAGGTAAAGGTAAAGGTAAGATTAAGATAGATAGGTGGGACGTTGTGTTTGCTTGGGTGCAGGGCAAGGTGCCACTACCCAAGGCGTGAAGGTGTGTGAGGACTAGTGGGGATGAGAGTGAGAAAACAGGAAGAATCTCTTTGCTGCAGTGAAGCTGACTTGTGGTTAGAGGGGAAAATGACCTCATTTGGATCATCTCATTAGATGCATCTTATTAGTATTTTTCTCATTTTTTTTATGGTTAGGTGTTGCTACTTTCAGCATCATGGTGTGTGTGTGATGCGCATGGGTGTGTGATGCGCATGGGTGCATGATTAATGCGGACAGGGAATTAGGTTACATGTCTATTTTCTCGCAAAAAATAAAGGTCACATGTCTATTTAACACCTACCTTTTATGCCTAAGCAAATAGTCATGGACCTTTGCTTCCGTTCTTTCATGTGACGCATCGCTGCGAGGAAAGAGAGAGACACCCCCGAATCACGTGATGACGTGATGGCGATGGCGACGGCGACAGACGCCACAGCAACGGGTTTGCATTTAAGATGCAGACGTACAAGTAAGGCACCTTAGGCACGGATCAGGCGCTGGTTCATGTTAAACGGTAGGGTAACTCTCCCTCGACAACCTCAGAGCATTGTCTAGTTGTAACCCGAGGGTCAGAGCCCTACAAAACAGTTTGTTGGCACTGGCTCCAATTTCTGAGCTCCAAAAAAGCTGGCTCCAACTCCAACAACAACGACCTATCTCCCGGTCCCTATTTTCTTTGTATACGCACCAACGCATGGATCCACCATGTCAGATGTTTTCACTTCTCTTTTTCCATCCATCAATCCATGTCACCGTCTCCCTTTCCTTCTCCTGCCGACGACGCGTGATGAGGAGGAGACGTGGAATCGGCGTGCGACACGGGGGTAGGAGGAGGAATGGAGGATGAGGATGATGCGGCGATGGGAGGAACGGGAGTGGTGAATGACCACCGAGAAGGTTAGGAACGGACCCACGTTGTTCCGACAAGGCGGCAACAGAGCGATTCCATGGCAATGGCGGGACTCACGGGCAACGGCGGTGACTAACGGGAGAGGAGTGAGGAGGGGGGAACGGGAGTAAATTTCCTTTAGTCCAGTGAATATCTAGAAAAACAAAACATTCAATTTCGAGTACTAACTCCACACCACAACCAGTCTAGTTAGGCTATGTTATTTCATTACCTAGTATATACACGGCATCAAAAAATTATTGATCCCACTTTTATATGTAAGACATATTTGGCCCCCAAAAAATGGTAGCAACATGCCAATAATGATTTGCTGACAATATTCTCTTAAACACCATATATACCTTAGATTTTTCTATTTTAGTATACCTAATTATAAACTAGAAACCTCTCTATCAAGATAATCTTGTAGTATATATTTCAATTATATCTATCAAGATAGATAAGGATACACACATAGAAATATACACTATATTTATGCAACTGACACAAATTAATTCAAGGAGACATTTGAGAGGATTTGGCTGAAATATCTTTTTAAGGTTCAATTGTATGTAAATTTAATGCAACTTTTATTACTAAATACAGTTTTAATTTGGCAACACATATTACCATGAATCAACAAAATGAGTTATAAATAGTAATTCCTATTATAAATAATTGTATTGTTTTTTGACAAGCCTAGTGCCAACAATTTGTATGGATCAACACTCGTGTGCTTGCTTCCTGATTGTGAGCGTGGCGCGGCCGGTTGTGTGCTTGCTTCATACAGTGTTTTGGGGCTAGAGCTAGTGTTACATAAGGGCATGTGAGACATAACTTTTTGTGTAATTTTAAATGTTCCAATCATTTAAAAATAACCCAAACTACCTATTAGTGATATTAACTAAATTTATATTGACCATTAAAAAATGAGGCGAAAGACACCTAGAATATTCTGCATGCACTAGACCATATTGCAGGGCTTGAGTATGAGAGTTGAAAAAAATCTATTTTTTTACTATTCCAATGTTTAAATTAATCAGAAATCATATTCAAGTACGTAGAATGTATGGAAGATCATAAGGGTGATGAAAAATTCAAGATCTTGCTATTGAAAGGTGTGCCTAGTTTTTTTACCTCAATTAAAAAGACATACGAACAAGGTCAATAAAGCGAAGACTCGGAATGAAGTCTTTTCATGTGTACTATCCCCAAAAAACAATTTAGGGGCCTGTTTAGGGTCCTCGCTAGAGATGCCGGCCATATTCGGTTTGGTAACAGGATGATCCTTGAGTATTTATTGATTTTGGATAGGAATATGCACGGGGTTTATTTTGATAATATTCTATCAAATCTCAAAATTGACAAGATAGTGTATCCAAATAACTCTCAGTCATTCATTCGGACAACTTTGCGTGTTTAATTTGGTAAGTGTCGCGAGGCGAATGCACACTTGCCCGTTTTTGGTAACGATGATCATATGACAATGGCGAGAGTTGGGTCCTTTGTACCCTAACAAGAGTGATAATTTGCAGCCACTCATCATTGATGCCTTCTAAATTCTTTTAGGAAAACGCTTACCATCATCCGGGGGATCCGTGGCTTCGCGTCCTCCGCATGGAGCGCTTGCCACACGTCCCCGCGGACCCACCACGAGGCTCTCACATGCGTGACGCGTCCCCGTCTCCCCGATCTTATCCTCTCCAATATTATTCTCTCCACCAGTTTGCAGCACGAACACCCCCGCCACGAGGGATCTGCCCACGCCGTCGGCCACCCCGGCCCCGATGACCACCGTTACTCACCGGAGTTCTGCTCTGGTACCGGCGCCCACCTCCACGCCAGCATGTGCTCGTCCTCCCCCTCACGTGTTTCCCGCACCGGTGTGTGGAACCCGCCGCCGTGTGCCCGGTCTGCTGCTGCCGCCGCCGCCGCATTCTGATGGCTCCCGCCGATGCGCTCCTTCTGCTAGGCTCCCACCGCTACACCCTCTTTTCCTCGGTGAGCCCGTGCCCAGACAGCGCCGCCCTGTCCGTTCCTCTCCGATGCTCGGTCGAGGCCCCGACTCTCGACGGCCTCGTCGCCTCCTACCGTGCGCGTCCTGGCCGTCGACCTCTCCCTCCCTGACGCTGATTCCTGTGCTACCATCGACAACCCTGTGAAGCACTAGATGCTCGCCTTCCGTCGGACCAACGGGTGGTGGCGCTGCCGAAGAAGGGTGGCGATGCTACCCACGGTGGCGGCCGTGCTACCATCGGTGGGCGTCGTTTCTGCCATCCGAGGCGGTGATCCGGAGAAGATGCTACTGGCGGTGCTGCAAGGGGCAGCTGATGGTGTTACCAACAGCACCCGGCGATGCTATCGGCTGTGCTGTAAGGGGCGGCCGACGGTGCTACCAACAACACTCGGCTATCGGTGTTGCTGCAAGGAGGACCTCGCCGGATTTTTTTTTTTTTTTTGCATCACAAGAAGTTTTTTTTGCTACAATGGCTCCGCTGTTTTGCATCATAAGTCTCTCATCGGAGTACCTTGCTGGAAGATTTTTTGCTACGTTGCTGTAATATAACTATTTCTTTTTTGCTATAATCGATATGTGGTTTTGCTACAATTGTATAATTTTTTTGCTACTAGGTTTTTTTTTTTAGACTAAATTTTTTTTTTTTGCTACTAGGTGTTCGTCGATGCAAAAACGGCTTCTCGCGGGCATGTTCAACGGTACGGGTAAGTCCTCGTCTGCACACGGCCCAGTCCAATAACACCTGGACCAGGTGGGTAGTCCATTCGACCGGCACCTTCTTTGGCCCAGAGGGTGGACGCCTCCCTGCTCGGCTCCCGGCTCCCGGCGACCCTCTCCAGCGACGGCCCGGCGATCGGTCGCCGCCCCCATCGTCCCCAGCGACCAGATCGACGGCCACCCCGTCCTCCTTGCTCCCCCTCTCTGCCGTCGGCGGATCTACGCGGGCGACGACCCTCTTCCTCGGTCATCCGTAGCCATGGTAAGCTCCTTCGCCTCTCCTTTCCGTACACATCCTCCTGCCCCGCAAACAATCGCCGCCGAATCCGGGCACCGGGACCAACCTAGTCCATGGCTAGGCCAAACCGGAAGTAAGGTTCCTTGTCGGATGGTAGGTTTTTCTTGTCGGCGCACCCTACCTAGAGGTTCTCCCTCTCCTTCGTCTAGATCTCCTTATTCCTCGCACACCACCGCCGCCGAAATTGGGCAATCAAGGAGTCTGATTAGGCCAAGCTGGAAGTGAGGCTCCATTTCGAGCCTTTTATGTTGGAGAAGTTGGTACATGATGATTGGACTGTCGTTTTGGACCTATGTTTTTCGTTGCTTAAGGTATAATACCGCAATACAAACCAATGCAATGCAGTTCAGCTTCATATTTTGTGGTTACCTATAACATACCAGAGCTAGTATGGAAGGTCCTGATAGATGATTTTAAGTACAGCCCAGCAGCTAGAAAATTCTAGTTTTATAGCCATCCCGGTTTGCCAGCCATACTGCAGAACTTCATGAGACAACAGTAAGTTGTAAACATAGTTTCCATTCTTGATTCTCAAGCTAATGAAAACACTTTTCTGGATTCAGTATAGAGATAAAACTAAATCACTTCATTTATCTCCAATTCAAGTGATGAAGCTATATGATGATTTCATTTGCAAGTCAAATTATAAGCCATATGATGTGCTTCAAGAGTAAATCACCTTTCCTGGCTACTTCTGTATCAAGTTGCATCGTGTCTTCTACTTATACCAGTCGAGTTAGTCCAAACATGAGAAAGCTAATACAATGACATAAATCTTGTGGGCCAAAGTCTTTCAATTAGGGGAACACCGTTAGCGTCACTGTTCATGGATTTAAGCGTTTGATGAAGATAACATCAATGGTAGTAAATATCAAATGTGCTCACCACTTGCTTTAGTTTTCCATACTTGTTATCTTAGTTCTTGTTTGATCATAATTAACGTTAATTAGGGATATCTGAGCACCATATGGATTTCTCTCTTGTGCACAGGTTTATCACTCTAGTTTCGTTGACGATGACTTGTTTGATCATAATTAACGTTAATTAGGGATATCTGAGCACCATATGGATTTCTCTCTTGTGCACAGGTTTATCACTCTAGTTTCGTTGACGATGACGAGACCACTAAAGCCTGTGGGTGTCCTTTGCTTCCATTAAAAACTCATATAAGGGGTCCAGCCCCACCTGCAGATTCAGGTACCGTGACAACATTAGACACATTTAGTGATGTGCTTCCATTCCTGAACGACCAACCATGCTGAACTGCTTATTTATGTGATGCTATTTCAGACAAAGCGGATATAGTTGATGAAGCAATAACTTTCTTCAGAGCAAATGTTTTCTTCAAGAACTTTCATGTCAAAAGCCCAGCGGACAAATTGCTCATCTATCTGACGTCTTACATCAATATCGCCTTGAAAAGACTAGAAGGCTGCCGAACACTAGCTGTTGGGACCAAGGCAATCATTAACTTGGGCTTGGAAAAGGTTCCCGTCCCTGGGGAACCAGCATTTCCTTTCCCTGGGCTTTTCACTCTTCCCCAATCTCCAGAGGAGGCAGGTATATAGCTCCATCTACTTCAATTTCATGTGCTTACACTTCTAATGAAAGTAAGCTAACTCTTTTATAAAGAAGTAATGTTCGATTAATAGTTTTTGGGAGAGAAGCATTCATTTGTATTTTATCAACCGTGGGCTAATTAAGCTATAACTTATAAGGGAGCAAATCTGGGATCAGAATTTTCTTACTCCCATGGATTGTGATCCTCAATTAAACATTCCGCTGTTTGAATGCAGAATTGTTGAGGAATTATCTGAAGCAGATAAGGGAGGAAACAAGTGGGAGGCTGCTCAACTGTGCATACAGAACTAATGGTACCCCAAACAAATGGTGGTTGGCTTTTGCAAAGAGGAAGTTCATGAACATTGTTATTCTTTAGAGTGTAGGCATTTCAGCAGCAGGCTAGAGTTTGTATAAATCCTGATTGCACTTGCATTTATAGCTATAATGCTGTAAGCTTTTCCAAAGGCGGTGGTCATTTTACATCTCGAGTGAGGAGCCAAAGATTCTTTTATTAAGGATAGAGTGCCCAAAACTGATTCTCGCTGTGTATGAGTGGGTGCATGTTCTGCATCTGTTGTGGCCTTCTCTGAAAACTTCATTTGGTTCCTGTGGGGGTCTGGCCTGAAGTTCGACTGTATTGCCACTAACACAATTATGTAGATTGAATATCACATTGTCATTATATTTTGATGATGATTGTTGTTGTTGATTGCAATTTTGAAACTCTTCCTGACGTTATAATTTAGATACGAGGAACTGGCTAGTTAACATGTTTTTTTTAGAATATGTTAATTAGATATTTAAGTGAAAACCTGATGTTACTCTCCATATGTACGGCTAACAAGAGAACCATGCATATGTGTCCTGCAAAGATAGTGACGTGAAATCTTAGTATCCTGCTTGATACGCTTGCTTAAGCTTTAGAATGTCCTGGCCAGCGCATTTGAACCTTGTTCAGTTTTACGTCCTTTCAGTTCATGTGGCAGGGCTTGTCGATATAATGCTTTGTTCAATGGAACATCGAAACAGATGTCCTGAATGCTCTTTGAAGAATGTGGCATGTACTTGACTTACCAGAAAGCTTCAAGAGCAGGAACTCTTAAATGGAATGAAATTCTTACATGCCATGGAAACAAATTTGCTCAAGAATGTTATGTAATCGTAAATTTGGGGCGAAATGAGGATGAAAACCTGGTCAAACTAAGTTTACAGTAAATATATCCTGACTAGGATCAGCTAAAATCGTGTTAGTATCAAGTCTGCTTGCGGATTGTACTGTCATAGTGGCCATTTTTCACCGAGTTATCTTGTCAAGCTCCAAAAGTAAATTCATGAACTTGAAAGAGTGGCTAGGCCTCCATGAACTTGACACCTCTACTTGGTCAACCCTCTCACTCAAGGATTGGTGGAGGCGCATGACAAGAAGCAAGGCCTTGGCATCCCTTCTTCTCCTTACTACTTGGGAGATTTGGAATGAGAGAAATGCTAAAGTTTTTAAGAACAAGCACTCCTCTACCCTTACCATCCTATCCAAGATCAAGCATGAGGCGATGCTTTGGGTTCTCGCGGGGGCGAAACGTCTAGGAGAAATCATGCCGGGAGAGTAATTCGCTTGTAATAACTTGTTTTACCGTTCACCGTTGTCGGCCCTATTTATTCTTGTACCAACTCTCTCTTAATTAATGAAAAAGGTGCAAATCTTTTGCCCCGCTGTTCTAAAAAAAGAAAGTAAATTCATCTACACAACAATGAATACCACACTATCATGCCATGCATGCTTCCAGCCTTTTGTGTTGGAGGAATTTCATATTTTTTTGGAGGATTCTAATCCGGAGGAATTTTTGGTATGGAAAGTTGGAAACCCTTTGGATTATAAGATTGAGATCATCAAATTCCTATGAAATTTATTTCTATGCTCTCCATTCCATAGGAATCTCAACATGATCTCGATCCTCATTTTATTTTTCCTTTAAAAAGTCTAATGCACTTACACTATCTCTCTCTACTCTCTTCTCAATCCCGTGGAATTCCTTTGTTTGATTCTTGCGCACCATCTAAAGACACATCTCAAAAAATTACCGTGTTTTCAAAATCATGTAGGAATTCACCATTAATGGCATCCCAATCCCGTGTTTTTCCTATTCCTACATTTTTAAATTATTGTAATCCAAAGAGGCCCTTCACAATAATTGTTGGATCTTTCTTGTGCAGTAAATGTGTACTTATAAGGAAGTGAATTTAAATTTTCAGTGACTAGTTGTGGGGGACAAAGTCTTTTCTGATTAGCAAGGGTAAGCTGCTAGATACTTAAGGACAGTATGAAGTGCTGGAAGTTAAATTCTACTACAGTCACGTTCAATGGTTTTTTTCAATTATGATTTGACATCTGAAATATTTGCCACCCGATGAGTCGTTGGGTTTTTGCACTTTGGTGAGCATATTTTCTAAAATCGTAGAAAGCTATACAACTCACTATGATCTTCTTAATCCATGTATCAACCCACTGAGGTTTAAGCAGATGTTGTGGTTGAGACATGTGGAATCGTTGAACTGATCATATTAATTCCAACTGAACAAAACTTTTTTTTAATTATGAAGTCATTCTCGACCATTTAGGTTATTTTACCTTTTTTCTCCACATAGTTAGGTTATTTTACATCATCTAAACTAACTAAGTTGACAAGAGCTCTCGAATGTAAGTTTTTTTTTGCTTGTCGTGTTGGATTGATTTAGATTAGTCAAGACGTGTGCCTTGCATGTGCACATTTACTAGTAGTATCTTAAAAGGGCGCAGAACTGAAAAACGCTTAAAGAATCTGGAATGAAATGCTTACGAATTGCAATGCCTAATCAATTAGCAAAAGAGAAGCTTAATCTTGAGCACAGTAAGCGCAACATGCATATTTTTCTTAACGAACCAGCACAGCACGCGTATAAAAGTGGGGAGGATTATGAATGGCAGGGCAATTCTCCTTTGGCAGGGACGGACCAGCGATCGCCGCTGGCGACACTCGGCCTCCATGCCAGAGGAGAACCGCACTGTGATTCTCACCCTCATGACGCCAGACACTCATAAACCCTTGTGTCAATGTGTGTGGACTCTTGCTAGCCAGATCGTCTTGTGTTGCATGCTCTCCGTCTGCAATGGCAGCTACCAATTTATCCCGCGAGAGGGCGAGAGAAAAGACGAGGGAGACGAGATCTGGATATGCCTGGCATATGCTACCGAGTGGGAACTATTCTTGGGGAACTTCTCTTTTAGCTATCGGTGATGTGCTAGCTTTGCTGCATTTACATGTGCCGTTCTAGCTTGTACCATGGAAAGCGCATGCCTTGCATCTGCCGGTCGGCTGGGTTGTGCCATGTAAAAGCGGAATCTCTTTCTAATGTTCTTTGGTTTAATAATGTTATTCTCCATTTCTGAAGGACAAAATTGGTTTGTGAAGATCTCTCGCTGCTTGGATGGCATTTACTGTCCTGGAAGTATACGCTATATCCCTGATTTGGTTCAAGTGCACAGTATAGCAGCGAAGGAGGTACAAACTCGAGTTTGCGACTGAAATGAAGTCCATCTTTCAGTATTAGTATCCAAAATGGGCTCTCAGTTCAGTTACAAACGACAGAAGTGACATTCTAATCGAATGTGTTCCAAATGTTGAGATACTAGCTATAAAATTGATTTACAAGAGATGGAAATGCTCACTATCATACCGCATTCCGTGGACCATGCTCCATCGCACCTTGCTGGTAAAGCGAAAGAAAGGTTGTCGTGGCAGGACATTCTCCTCCGGATCCTGGATTGATCCATCTCCGCAAGCTCTCTAGTGGCCAAGAAACGCAGTCCCCCGATCTCTCTGATCTCGGAATAAAGCGCGCCAGGATTTTCTCTTGGCATTTCGTTGGGGGCGAACCTTTCTTTCCTCCACCTTTTGGGCATACATGCCAACGATCCGTCGATCCACGGCGGCATCGCTTGCAGATGCGACGGAAGGAGAAAGAGCCGGAGGAAGGAGCATGTTCCCGCCGGATATGCCGTTTCCGGCAGCGCATAAATAAGCGGCGCCGTCGCGTCTCCTCCTCTCACCAAACAACAAGGGCGACGACGATTGCCAGAACAGAAACCTCAAGTCGTTCCGGTGATTAGCGAGTGAGGCTGGTGCGTATGTAAACGTGAAGGTGCATTGCAGGGCAACTACTCCATTGGCAGAAGGATGGATGAGGATGTGGATCATTTCATTGTATTACCTCTTCCATTGCTCTTTGCCTATCTGCCAAAGGAGATTTGCCCCGCGATTCACCACCACTCCTTCCCGCCCGCGCGGTGGTGTTGTTCGTCACTCTATTGAAGACAAAGCTAAAGGTATGCAATGCATGTGTATGCACCGTCTGCCCCATCCATTGGCAAATACTAGAGTTGTTGTTCCGAGGTACTGCATACGAAGAGGAAGGTGGAGCTTGAGGGTGGAAACTCGACTTGCATCCCCATCCTGCCGCCGATGAGTTGTTGTTGGGTCTCCGCCTGATGGACGACGACGCGGAGCTGCGAAGGAGCAGATAGGCGGGGACACCGGCATGACGGCCAGGCGGCTCATTGTATCGCCAGTTCGCCACCGACATTGGGGAGCACGATGGTATCAGCGGTACAGATCAGGGTTTTTTTTTTTTTGATAGAACACGCGAGCTTTATTGATCAACAAACATAGTCATTACAAATTGTTTCCCGGATACATTCCGGGGACACACCACGCCACACAGAATTACAAATAGACTCACACGAACGAGCTAGGTTATGCGCTGCCACATTCTGCCAGCGCCGAACATGGATGAAACTCACCGAGGTGAAGTCAGCCGCCATCCTTTTGATGTCCATGATCACCGGTCCAAGCAAAGACCGATCCTGGTCCGCAGCTTGAATTCTCTGAACCACAGAAAGACAGTCAGATGCCACAATCAAACCGTCCAGGCCTTCTGTCCTAGCAAAGGATAAAGCCAAGCGAATCGCCGTGGCTTCAGCCAGCTCCGGTGACGTGACCTCCGGGCAGCTATCGCCGAAGGCGGACACAAACTGCCCCATATGATCACGCACCACTATCCCCGCTCCCATCCTGCGAGAAGAGGAGAAAACTGCAGCATCCACATTGATCTGAAGCAAGCCTGCCGGCGGCGGAGACCACGAGACTTCATAACTAGTCTCACGCCTGTTAGCAGCTTTAGCTTTCGTAAGATGTTCCTCGATCATCTCCACATAGGCCTGCACCTTCCCAGCAACACTTGAGGGATTAATTGAGCCCCCTTCTTCACGAAGTTTGTTACGTAAAGCCCAACGCCACAGAGAAAGAAGTGAAGTTATAGACCACCCGCTCCCGTGCTGCTCCTGGGGCAGCACCGGGGCGTCCCAGATCCGCCGCAGCCAAGACCCGCCCCTTGCTCTCCTCGTCGCCGCTGCCGCCGGCGACTGCCGCGGTGGCGGCGGGCCCCATCCCAAAGGTGGTGGGGGAAGGTGTGCTGCATGGTTTGAGGAGGCGCTGTGGCGCGGGTGAAGGAGCGAGGAGATCGGTCGGCGAGGCTTTTTCTGCGGGCGAGCTGCGTCGGCTCCGGGCGACCTCGGAGCTCGTCCTCTGGAGCGGAGATGCTGCGGTTCCCCGGCGATGCAGGCTGGTGTTGGGGTCGCGCGGCCCCTGCCGGATCTGGCGTGCGCGCGTGGGGCGGAGGCAGGCCGGCTTCTTGCCGGACGAGTGATGTCCGTGGTGATGCGGTGCAGCGACCGTGCTCCTCGGCGTGCGGTTGCAGACCGGTGTGGCGGCAGCGGGACGCACCTGAGCGGGGCAGCGTGGTGGCCCTTTGTGTGGTTGCGGGATGAAGAAGAGGTTGTTGTGCTCAGTGGCAGACAGTCAGGTGCAGTTCGGCGGACAGTGGTGGTGGCGTCTTTGCAGCGTCTTATGCTCAGTGTCCTGGTGCCTCGTGTACTCAGTGACCTGCAAGTACTCTCGATGGAAGTGGAGAAGATCCGGCGAAAGCTTTGCCCAATTTCGGTTGGTGCCGGCAGCGGCGGCGCCTTCGGGCGTCGTTTACCTTCTTGAAGGCGTTGTTGTGGAGCTCTTCTCTCTCTCCATTCGAGGGGCTTGGGCTCTCCGGGTGAAAACCCAAGCTCCATTCGGAGCGGGCGACGGCGACAGTTATGTCGTGACCTTCTTGGAGGCATCGCTTTGGAGGGCAATTGTATTGCCGCTGCTTGGGTTTCCATCTCTTCTGGGATTGAGGATGTCGGGGCAGCGGCCCCGAGATGGCGGATGTGCGCTGAGGCGGCGGCCTCGGACAGCGGTGCAGTGGTAGCTCCATGAGGCAGGGCTGTGACTTGGTACAGCTTTGAGTGGTGACCTTGAGCAGCAGGGGCGGCAGGGTTGTCGGCTCGGTCGGCGCATCCCAGCGGGGATGGTTGGACGGTATGTCGGGGCGGCGTCCCCGGGCATGGTGTGGCGGCCGTGGTCTGCGGGCAGTGGTCCTGTGTAGCTCGGGCTACAGGCATCTGGGTCGTGCGGCGTTGCAGCTCGAGGATGAGCGGTGTTATGTCGGGGTGGCGGCCCTGGAAGGTGGTGTCGGCTGAGTGTGCAGAGCATACTGGAGCGGTGGATGTCGGGGCAGCGGCCCCGAGAGCTTCGCGGCTCCTGTGGAGGTGAGGTTGGTGTTGTCGGCTCTTCTCCGGCTTGTCAGTGGGTTCGTCTTGGCTTGTTTGTTGCCGCGAAATCGAAGCTGCGGTGTACGATGACGGGCAACAGGCGGTGGAGCGCCCCGGAGGGTTGGTCTCTTCGTCTGCGTTGCAGTGTCCCGTATCTGCTCCTCCCTTAGCAGTTACGGCTTCTTCTCTCCGGCGAGGGTGGAAGGCTGACCGGATCTTTGCGGAGTGGTGGTTTGAGCTTGACTCTAGGTGTTCTCGAGGTTGTGTGGGCTTCGCCCGATGGTGTTTGTGTTCGTTGTATGGTTTTTGCCCGGTTTCTCCCGCAAATAAACCGGGCACCTTCTTCTTAATTAATAGACAAGGCAAAACTTTTGCCTTCGTTTCAAAAAAGTTTGTTACGTGCATCCCACAAATGCCAGAAGGTCACAGCGAGCACCGTGGCACATAAGTCATTGTGGCGTTCCAAGAAATCCGCCAGCCAAACTTTTGGAGAGTTGAAATGTTTGCGTTGCAGATGGAAATCAAAGGAACAATGCAGAATACTCCAAACCTCTCTAGCAAAAGGGCACCGCAGCATCGCATGCTCCACATCTTCCTCAGCCGAGCAATGCACACACAGATGAGAAGCTGGGATTTTCCGCCATGCGAGCTGCTGTCCACTCGGAAGACAATTGTGAGCAAAGCGCCGAAGGGTAATCTTCATCTTCCCTGGTGATTTGATCGCCCACAACTGCTTCCAGAAACGTGTATCTCCGCGTGCATCAGATAGCATGCCTTTACCAGATGCACTTCTCGCGGCAATACATTTGTCCGACCTGGCCATATGATAGGCAGACCTCACAGTATAGCTGCCAAAACGACTAGACGGCCAAGACAGAAAGTCCTCACCACCATGTCTGCTAATTGGGATTTGGAGAACCAGGTTAGCCACCTCCTCCTGAAACACGGCACGGACCAGAGTAGAATCCCATGATCTTGCATCAGCTGAAAGGAGCGAGTCCACCGTTTGCCCCTCACACAAAGACGCCCGTGTCTGCAACCGATCAGGATCAATATAAGGGATCCACCTGTCAGATTTAATTCTGATTGTGGTGCCATCACCCACAACCCATCGAGCTCCCAAATGAACCAGCTTCCTTCCATGGATGATGCTGCGCCAAGTGTATGATGCCGACCGAGGGACTGTAGCATCCCAGAAGCTGCCATTAGGAAAGTATCGTCCCTTAAGGACACGTGCACATAGTGATTCTGGTTCGGTTAGCAACCTCCAACATTGCCTCCCCAGCATTGCTTGGTTAAAGATCTCCATATCCCGGAAACCCATGCCTCCCAGAGCTTTTGGAGTTGTCAACCACTCCCACGATCCCCGGTGCATTTTCCTCTTCCCATCCTTGAAACCCCACCACTGATTTGCAATGGTTTTCCTCATATCTCCAGTACAGATCAGGGTTGAGGGTTGGCATCATGTGTGGCGTGGCTAGCGACCCGATGCGGAGCAGCGATCGGATGTGGGAGCGGCGGCAGGAGCTCGCCTCGTGTCGTCAGGCGCGGGTTTGAGCTTGTCTATGTGGCGGCTATAGATAGAGGGGCACGAAATTGTAAGACATGACTTTTCAGGAGGCAAATTGCATAATTAGCACCGGTCAAACCTTGGTCAAACCTGACCCGGCGACTTTAGAACCACCCGGTGACACAATTAAAATAGAATTGGGACTGAGATTTTTCCTTTTTTTTGTACAATTAGAACTATTTTGGCACCCCAAATAGTTATATGACCCGCGATATATTTTACTCTTTGACTTTATATATGTTTCTAAAAGAAAAGAAAAACGCTATCTATGCCGGTGTAGAGGAGGGACACAAAATTAGAATGAATAGGGGGGGGGGGGGGGGATTGTATAACTACCAACAGTCAAACCTCGGTCAAAACCGCTCCGACAAATTTAGAACCACCGGTGACACTCTTAAAATATAATTGAAAAAAAAACTAGTGTGTATGCATTTTTGGGGGGCTTTTGAACCGAAGAATGGATCGAATTTCTCGCTGAAAAAGAAAAAAAAACATTAGGGCATGTACATTGGATGATGTCAGCCTTCTCTTAGCGTTGACACGTAGGATATTTGTCTAGTTGGTGGAAAGAGAATGCAGAAAGAGGAGGTTGCCTTCCCTTAGCTAAGAGATGATCTCTTACGAAATAAGGGAAGGCTAATTTCACCATTGTACCATTTGTCTTCCCTTAGAAATACATTTTCGTATGATTAATTTTCATTAATTGCTAGGGATGGCAATAAGAGATAATGCATTGTACAACTTATAATTTTGTTGGCTAAGAGAAGCCTACCATTGTACATGAATTGAACGGATGAACCAGGCCAACGAAAACTAGCCATTCCAAAGCCCACCTAACGAAATAGGCCCATGCAAAAATTCAGCCCTCTCTATCCCAGCCTGTTTCCGCACCTAGGGTTGCTTCCTTTTAACCCCGCGCCGCCACCCTGCCCATCCCCTCTCGCCGCCACTAGTACACCACCGTCTCCCCGCCGCCGTCGCCGAAGCCGAAGAATATCCCGCCATGGTCGCGCCCCTCCTCTTCACGCTCCTACCTTTCCCCACTCCCATCCTTCTCGTGAAGCTAATGCAGTTACCTTCGTCTGTTGTTGCGTGCGCAGTCGACGGAGAAGAAGCTGGCGAACCCCATGCGGGACATCAAGGTGCAGAAGCTCGTCCTCAACATCTCCGTCGGGGAGAGCGGCGACAGGCTCACCCGCGCCTCCAAGGTCGACACCACCCACCCGTCACACTTCTCCCTATCTCTTCATTGCCAGGTTCCATGAATGGATCCTCCCACCCAACCCCATCTCATCTCGCTTCGGTTCTTGCAGGTGCTCGAGCAGCTCAGCGGGCAGTCGCCGGTGTTCTCCAAGGGTACGTCGCTGCGTCGTGCTCTGCTCTGTTCTGCACTACCTCTAATGCGTGCTGCCTGGAAGTTCGACTCTTTTTGTTGACGCTTTCGTGCTGCTGTTCAGCGAGGTACACCGTGCGTTCGTTCGGCATCCGGCGTAACGAGAAGATCGCGTGCCACGTGACGGTGCGGGGCGAGAAGGCGATGCAGCTGCTCGAGAGCGGGCTCAAGGTGAAGGAGTACGAGCTGCTCAGGAGGAACTTTAGTGACACCGGCTGCTTTGGCTTCGGTATCCAGGAGCACATCGATCTTGGCATGAAGTAAGGATGTCTTCCTTGGCGCTATGGACGTCTCATTTTATTTGCGTTGTAGGATGTCATCATTGCTGTGATGCATCTGTGGCTCAATTGCTTTGATTGGTTAACAGTTTAAGATGTCCTCGTGTTATTATTCGTTGTGATTTTTTGTTAGAAGCTTAAAATGGTTTGAGTACCACCATCAGATTTAAGGCTTATTCTGTTAGGGTATCAATTTTCATGGTATCAGCTAGGATACTGCCTCAGGGACTTGTTCTATGTATAAAATTGATATATGCAATCTTAATGCTATATTAGTAAATCTTCAGCTTCATTTTCTTCTTTTCTTGGTCTCCTGGTCACCCACTTGATATCTAGGATATGCTTGTATACAGGATGGCATGTAGCTCTAACCAGAGATTAAACACGATTGCCATTGTTAATGGCAGTGGGTATTAAAAGTTACAGCAAAGAATGAAATCGCTGAACATCAGCCACAAACTGTAGTATACATTCTTATATCATCAGTTATGTAAGAAGTTATTATTGCAGAGTATAATGCTTGTTTAGCAATTGCTTATTTCTGCTGTTTGTTTAATGTATCAAACAGTTCAGTAGGATCATATGCAATTTTAGTAATTCTCGTGATATTTTCAACGTTCATTGTCAGCTAAAGTTGTTCAGGTACTTAGTAGTAATTTCTTTTCTTCGTTTGTACTGTGAATGTTTAAATAGCTGTTTAAGGACTTAAAGTGGAGCTCATTAGAATCCCATACACAAGCTGGATCACACTGATGGTGGTTAGAACTACCTTATCAGTTTTACACTTGCTACATGCCAGCACAAAGTTTTATCTTTTAAACAGAACCACTCGTCTTTTTCATTGCTCTGTGCTTTTAACTGTTAATTTTCATCGCAACCTATGTCTGAACTTCTATGGTATTCTGCAGGTATGATCCCTCAACAGGTATCTACGGGATGGACTTCTACGTCGTGCTTGAGCGTGCTGGGTACCGCGTCTCCCGTCGCCGCAGGTGCAAGGCTCGCATCGGGATCCACCAGAGGGTGACCAAGGAGGATGCCATGAAGTGGTTCCAAGTCAAGTATGAGGGAGTCATCCTCAACAAGTCCCACGCGTCTTAGACTCTCACCTCTATAAGAAGCAGCTGTTAGATCCTTTCTCTCGTTGCGAACAGAAGTTCACCTTGCAAATTGACGTTCACTCGATGAATTCTCTAGGCGGATGTTTTTGTCTATTGCCTGAAGCCAAAGGCCGACATTCAGTCATTTGTGGTACTTGGCCCAACTCGTGGTTTTGTTCCCTGTTCCTTTTGTGTCAGATTGTGTTTTTGTTTGTGCCATTCTGGTTTCGTTTTGTTGAATTTGTTTGCATCGTTGGGGTATAATCCTACTCGTGTAACGAAACCTGTACCAATACGCTTTGCGGTTACCTTTGGCTAGGTAGGGAGGTCAACGTAGTTTTGCGTCTGGAAATTTGATCTCTGTGGAGATGTGGCCTGGTAGCCATGGCACGCACCGGGACTCTGGTGATATGTTTTACAGACAATCGCTGCAAGTTATTTTCTTGGGAATCCGCATTGGGTGGACCTTGTCAACAAATACTGATTTCTAGTCGAGTCTGAACTAACCAACCTGGACGTCAAATGTAGTAGTGCTCAATTACGATTGCCCAGAGCACAACCGTGTACCATGCCTAATGAGTGTGATGGAAGATTTTGTTTCACGGGATATATCACGCTGGCATTTGGGGTAGGCTTGGCATGTGGGATTTACCCGAAAATTTTGATACCTGACAATTCAGGTGCCCCAAAAATCAGGCTCATGTTCGAGTAATTCCGAATTGCCCGAAATACATCATCGGCGGTGGTGCGGTCTGTCATCTTGAGCCGAGAATGGAAGATGGAGGACCCGCGGGACGCCATCCTCGTGTTGTAGAGGTAGCGGCGAGCAACAACCAGCTAGGTTAGGGCGGTGGTGCACACAAGCATGTTCGTCGGCGGCCTCGCGTTGTAGTGGTGATAACCCGCTAGCTTGGTTAGGGACTTGGATTTTTTTCTTTTTTTCTTTTTGAGGGGAGGTTAGGGACTTAGAGCATCTCCAACCGAGTCCCCCAAAGGCCGCTCAAACGCCCGGGCGGACCGCCCGGACAACGTTTGGGCCAAAAACCGCCACCCAGCGGAGGCCCCCATAGCCATCCCAAACGACCGGGCGGTCCGGCACACCCCAAACCCAGCCCATATCTGGGACGGGTTTGGGGCCGCCCGGACGCGTCCGCCTCGTAGTCGCTGATAGGGCGGACCCACGCTTGTCCGCCCGGCCACACGGATTGGATAGCTTGACCGGCGACAGCATTCATGGCGCACCGGCCAGCATTCATGGCGTACCGGCCACCTCCGACTATAAGTGGAGGGACCGGAGCAAACCCTACCTCCACACTCGCATCCGCATCCGCCGCCGCCGCTCTCTTCTCCTCCACAGCCGCCGTTCTCTTCACATCCACCGCTGCCGAGCCCCATCCTCCACCTATTCCACCATGCCTCGCCGCCTCCCCACCACCTGCGCAAAGCTCATGCCGGAGAGGTGGGCACAGATCCGCCGCGAAATGGAGGCGGCGGAATCGCAGGAGACCGCAGAAGTACAGGCGGCGGAGTCGGCGGACATGGGCCACGCCATGCTCCGCGAGGACTCCGACATCGTCGAAATGACGGGTTCGGAGTACCTCCGTCAGCTGGACGAAACGCATCGCGCGCAGTCGGAGGCGGCGGAGCAATGGAGAGCGCAGGCGGAGCAGGCGCGGATACGGGCGGAGGAGCAGGAGGCCGCGCGGATACGGGCGGAGGAGCACGCGAGGGTCAGAGCGGAGCACCGTTTGGCCGAGGAGCAGCTTAAGGCCGAGGCGGCTGACCGCATCCTCATCGGTCAGATGACGAACAGGATTGGTTTCGTCGACAAGTAGATGAAGGCGGAGGCGGCGTTTCGTGAAGGCCGCCTCTACGAGCCAGAACCTTCCGGATCTGTCTCCTTCTCCATCTCCGACGAGCAGGGGTCTTCTTCGGCTCCTCCACCGGGTGCGGCACAGGGCGCCTCCGGCTCCGGCACCGGCGCAGCGGCAACGGGCATCGTCCTATCCGATGACGAGTAGAATAGGTAGCTATCCGGTGGCAGCAAGTGCACGTAGGGTAGCAAGTAGCAACGAGTGCACGTTGCATGATTTTGTAGTAATTTGCTATCTTAAATTTGAGGGATGTGGTTGTAGTGACATGTTTTTAGGGCCTGTACGCGTCCGCGGACAGTTTGGGGGCCAAATTTGGAGGCTCCGGTTGGAGATGCTCTTAGGTGGTGGCACATCGTGTCGCTGTGAAGGGATGATGGATGGGGTCGGGCCCGCCACGGGTCGCTGGGAAATATGTTTTTTTTGTGTTGGGCTCGGCCTCTCGACTTGATGGAATGATTTTTTACCGGGCTGCAGTTTTATTTTGGGCTATTCTAGCAGTTCAGATATCGTGCCTAGGTTCCACTAAAATTTGGATTTCTGAAACACATACCCGAAGAAGTACTCGCATTTTTCTGGTTCAAGCTTTGGGTATCCGGTTTTATGCCCGAACTTAGAGCATCTCCACCAGCACCTGATACGTATCAAACGTATCTATAATTTCTGATGTTCCATGTTGATATTATACCAATTGTTACATGTTTTATATACAATTCATAGCATTTTTATGCATTTTCTGGGACTAACCTATTAACAAGATGCCACAGTGCCAGTTCCTGTTTTCTGCTGTTTTTGTATTCCAGAAAAGCTAGTCTGAAAATATTCTCGGAATTGGACGAAACTTGGACAGAACCTCCTATTTTTCCAACACAAAGACGGAGTCCAGAGGAGAGACGGAGGAGGGCCACGTGGCACCCACACCATGGGGCCGCGCGGGCCCCCTGCGGCGCCGTGGGGTGGTGTGGGGTCCTCGTGGCTCCGCAGCCGCCGCCCTTTCGCCTATTTATTCTTCCCGACGCGAAAAGCCTAAACACCCGAGCCATTATCCACGAAAAGTTCCAGAGACGCCGCCGCCGTCAACCCTAGCTCGGGAGGGTTCAGAAACTCTTCCCGGCACCCTGCCGGAGAGGGGAATCATCACCGGATGGCTCTACATCACCATGCCTGCCTCCGGAGTGATGCGTGAGTAGTTCATCCTTGGACTATGGGTCCATGGCAGTAGCTAGATGGTTGTCTCTCCACTTTATGCTATCATGTTTAGATCTTGTGAGCTGTCTATCATGATCAAGATCATCTTAATGTAATGCTACATGTTGTGTTTGCTGGGATCCGATGAATATTGAATACTATGTCAAGTTGATTATCAATCTATCTTATATGTTATTTATGATCTTGCATGCTTTTCGTTACTAGTAGATGCTTTGGCCAATTAGATGCTTGTAACTCCAAGAGTGAGTATTTATGGTAGATAGTGGGTTCATGCCTCCGGTAATCTGGGAGAGTGACAATAACTTCTAATATTGTGGATGTGCTGTTGTCACTAGGGATAAAATAACCGATACTTAGGTTAAGGGTACGCCGTTAGGTCTAATGCATTTGTTTACATTACGCACATTACTTAATGCAATTAGCCGTTGCTTGCAACTTAATACCAACGGGGAACTCGGTATGACAACCTGGCGTTGGATTATTAGTCATAGAAGCTGTTGGATAACGGTCTATGTATTTTGTCGTAATGTCCACATGAATATCATAGTAATCATCATGTCATATATATATGCATTGTCATGCGCTTAATATTTTGTCAATTGCCCAGCTGTAATTTGTTCACCCAGCATGTTAGTTATCTTTTATGGAGAGACACCACTAGTGAACTGTGGACCCCGGTCCATTCTTTTACACTGACTAGTAATTAAGCACGTGCACATGCACGTCACATATAAATATATAAATGTATGATGTATATAAACGTAGTTGTCAAAGTTCTAGAGGAAAAAATCAGCTTAAAATAAACTAAAGAATCATTATCAAATTGCTATAAAAATCGAATAGCAGAAAAATTATCAATTATGAAATGCAGATCCATCAGTTTCATTGCATAACCTGGTTTAACTCTAAAATATGCACTAACTCGTGAGCAACTATGTAGCAGCAGATTCCAGCTAAGTGAATGGAAGGCGGAACTAAAAATTAAATTCAAAGTAATTTGCTCTTTACTGACTTTGACGGCATGAATATTGATCTAATGCTTCAGTAAAATGCATTGATTAAATATCACGTGCATGAATAGTGTCATTCTTTGTTACAAGCACCCTCAAGACTGCAGCGACATACTTACATAGATAGCTACTATGAGAATAACTGTGCAAAAATTATATTGCTCTAGCATTACATGCACAGCTCATTGTAACACGAGCAGTTCGGAGGTTCATACACAACTTGACTCATATTAAAGCTTCCATATTAGTGATAGAAAATCATGCAAAAATTCTCCATGAACCACCAATGTAAGTATATCATGTATATGGACCAAACATATTTTGTTATTCCTTATTAAAATGAACAAGAAAAGGATTTGTTCATGACAAAAACCTGAGCTTTTGCTGTATCACGACAATAAGTAATAAGCGTACCTGTGTAATTACACTATAAGAGGAGTACGATGTCGGTGTCCTCGGTCTTCCTGTCCTGCTTTCCCTGCATGACCGGATACCACTATTACCAAGAAAACACAGCACCTCCAATCTTTTAATTCTATCATATGTACACATAATAAAACTTCCGGTCTGATTGCCCAAGTATCTATCAGGAAGGCTCCATGATCATAGTACACGATCGGCTTTGTGCTACACGATCAGTCGTATAACTGGTTAGGAACGAACCTCCATTGCACGTGAAAAGACACTGCGCACGGTCGACGGACAACAGTTCGTAAACAATCTTCATGCTTCGTCACCAGCCTAGGCGGTGGCTGATTAGGTCCCGAGGATTCATACTTTCAGAGAAGCAGGCGGCAAGTGCTAAGGCGATTTGTCCAGGAAGGCCGCGAGAGTGGCTGCGTCACGGAGCTGGGGGCGTCGTCGTCGCTGTGGTATGGTCCTCCAGCGCCCGGGCGCTGGCGAGATGGTCGTGGTGGCACGGCAGCGTGCTTGCAGGGGCGCTAGGCATGGCGGCGTGGCGACGGCGTCTGCATGATGGCAGGGGCGCGCGGGCGGCGACGGCGTCCGCCTGATGGCCGGGCGCTTGGCGCGGCGGTGGCGTATGCCGCGTGATGAGAGAGATTTTGATTAGTTGCTTTGCGTGATTAGTGGATATTTTTTGTTTCCGCGTGAAACTGGCTAGTCATAATCAATTAGCGGATGATCCAATAGAACATGAGCAATTAGCGGGGTATAATGGCAGGGCATCGGTGTAAACCGTGGATTGGGGATGTGCTCAGTCAGGCTGACCACGGGTATGACCTCAACCGTAGGATATGTTGGTTAATGGTCGAGATTGTTTAGATCAACCCCTTCTCTCCCTTTTTATATTAGTGGTGATAATACAACCAACTGCAAACACTGTTCCTTTTTATTCTCTGCAATTTACTACAGTTTTTCACACCATACGTTTAATCCTTTTTTTTCAGCAAGCCGGTGAGATTGACAACCTCACTGTTTCGTTGGGGCAAATTAGTTTGATTGTGTTGTGTGCAGGTTCCACGTCAGCGCGCCACTGACAACCTTCCGAAGTGATTTCTTGCTCCTACTGGTTCGATCAGGGGCGGATCCAGGATTTGAGCATAGGGGGGGCGACGAGGCAATGACCAGATTTTTTGTATAAAAAAACTTCTTATATCGATGTAAATGTACTAGTAGTATTCTGACATTACTAAACTAGATTGCCAAGCCATTGGAGCTGGTGTTTTCCTCCAACTACTTGAACAATAAAAAAATTGAAAAAATAAATTAGACTTCATTTTAATATCTTGAGTATGTAGTCCTAGGTTTGTAAATATAAAACAGGCCCCAATGAATAAAAACCGAAAAATAAAACATATAGGCTAACTAGTGCTAGCACCTTGATCGGCTTGTAGTTGTAGGCATAAGCCGTGAGATGTTAAACCAGGAGACGGGAACAACAAATGAATACATAATTCGCGGTGGATCTGTATATGAACTAATAGTACCTTATGCTTGGAGGCATGGGCTGTGAGCCATGAAACAATTAGACATCTGACACCCGCCGGCACTCCACATCGGCGTTGTCGTTCTCGTCGACAGGCGGCGAAGCGCCAAGCCGCGGTTGCTCACCATGCCCTATAGCACACATGGAGCAGGCGGCGGCGGCGGCCACCAGTTGTAGGAAAATACTACAGTACGTAGGAGTTACAGGAATCTGGTCAATACGTATCTGCTCACGATGCCCTAGCCCATTCTCGTACTGAGTCTACCCATTGTAGCTAATTTGTTTTGGGCTTGGCAAGTTAGCCCATCATGTACAGCAAGCTGGGCATTAGGATTAGGCCTATATGTGCTAATGGCCGGAGCATTAAGCCACTAATCCCTGCTACATGTACTTGGAGGGGGCCGAAGCATGGGGGGGCCTGGCCACTGCTCGCCCCACCCTGGATCCGCCACTGGGTTCGATTAAACCTTGATTTCATACTGAGGGAAAACTGCTGCTATACTGCATCATACCTTCCTCTTGGGGTCTCCCAACGAACGTGTGATCCACGCAATCAGCACCCTCCAAATGAGTGTCCGACACCCCCAATTGGCTGTGTCCGGCCAATTGGGGGTGCAACCCACAGCGGGGCACCCCCAAAGGCCCGCCTCCCAAACGCGAGCAATTGATCGAACACCTTGCGGGCGGCAACTTGTCTCGGCCGCGGCAATTTGAACTAAAACAATACAAATTTAAACTAAAACGATACAAACTTAAACTAAAACGATAGAAACTTAAACTAAAACGAGAACTAAATCCTAATCTAAACGTCGCCGCTCGGGCCAGCCTCGTCGTCGTGCACACGCCTCTCCTGCCGGAGTGCGCTCGCCGCCCGGCGCATGGCCTCCCGCTCTGCCGCTGCCGCAACCCTCGCTTGCGCCTGCCTCGCCTGTCGAGCCTGGTTCAGCTCCTCATGGGCCGCCGCTCGGGCCAGCCTCGTCGTCGTGCACACGCCTCTCCTGCCGGAGTGCGCTCGCCGCCCGGCGCATGGCCTCCCGCTCTGCCGCTGCCGGAACCCTCGCTTGCGCCTGCCTCGCCTGTCGAGCCTGGTTCAGCTCCTCATGGGCCCCCTGCTCGGCGAGCAGCTGGGAGGCCACATGCTCCAAGCCCTCCGCCTGGGCGTTGAGCTGCTCGTACGCCGCCCGCTCGGCGGCCATGAAGGCGCGGCAACGGGCATCCCGCTCCGCGCTCTCGATGGAGGCCTGGATGATGGCGGCCTCCACGGCGTCGCCAGCCGCCTCGTAGCCGAGCTTGACCCGGCGGCTTGCCTGCTCATTGCGCCAGCTCTCGAACGCATTGGCGGCAACCACCTGGTCTGGCCAGAGCGGCGGCGGCAGCGCCTGCTCCGGCTCCTGCTGTGGCGCCGGCGGCACCTCGTGTAGCTCCAGTGGCGGCTTCTGGCCGGGGTACGGCACCTCCTCCGTCGGCTCCCGCCCCTCCTGCTCGTCCTCGTCCACGTCGTCCACCTCCGCCCAATCGAAGGGTGGTTCATCGGCGGCTACCTCCTGCGCCATGGGGTCAGCACGGCGTGTTGCCTGAGTGAGGGTAGCCCCTGAGGTGGCGAGGCGGCGAGGCATGGTGTTGCTATGGGCTACGGTGAGCTACGGTGTTGGCTGTGGGCTACGGCAAGCGTCGGTGGTGGTGTAGTGAAATGGCTGCATGACGGGGGCCTCTTTATAGCCATCGAGGGTCGAGGCGGGAAACGGAGGCGGGAAGCGGTGGCGCTGGGCGGGAAGCGCCGGGTGGTTGAGCACGCGTCGCGTCGGAGTAAATGGCGGCGACACGTCTCCGCCACGGCGGCGCTTGGGAAGCCGGGAAAGACTGTGCGCTCAGCAGTTGCCGCCGTAAATGCGACGCGTGCGGCAGACGCTTCGCCGTCTCGTCCCTTCGTCATCTGCGAAAACGCGTCGCCATTAACACGGGCGGAACGGCTTCCTGCACGGCGCCTTAAACCCCTACACGCGGGCGTTGTGTCTATGACGGACGGGACACCCCTGTCGGAGGACATGTACTGGCATTGTCCGGCACCCCGAGAGGGCCTCCAAAGTTAGGGGCCCTTTCGGTGGTGCCGGACACGATTTTGCTCGGGTCGACCATTTGGGGTGTGCCGCTGGTGGCGGTTTTTGGTGTCTGGACCCCCAATGAGCGTTTGGGAGGTCGTTTGAAGGGTGCCGATGGAGATGCTCTGCGATCTATGCTGGGAGCTATTCCTTGCTTCCGGGATTTAGCATATACTAGGAAAAACGCCCGTGCGTTGCAACGGGGAAAAAATCCGCGTCGTTCAAACTTAAAATTTTGATCTGCCCAACGGCCTAACGAATTTATACATAGATCAGTAATCCATACCATTGTAATAAAAAAAACAGTAACAATAGACCATTGTAATCCGTACTAAAATGCAGTTCCATCTTTTTCCTCAAATCTTCTAAAAGGCAGTTCCATGGAAGCTGTCAAAATGACTGCACGCTGTTAGCCTTAGATTTTTTTTTTGTTATCCAGAATAAACACTTTGAATTAATTTACCAATAAAGAGAAAAGAGAATAGAGAAATCATGTGAAGGAATATACATTGGCTGGTATTTCAGAAAGCACCGATGACAAACTCAAGTCTGCTGCACTTAAAATAAAATAAATACTCAACATTTCTTCTATCTAAATATTAGAAAGAATTTACTTTATATGTGCATTGTAGATAAAACCATCAATGAGACATGGAATTTAAAAAAATGAGAAAATTATTAGAGGTGCTTTTGCTATCTAATCGTTTGATCTGACGTAGTAAAAACCAGTCAATTATGGGTAACAACATCCAACTGCGGCTATCCCTTCAACTATATCCTCCCACGGCTGCCTCTAGCGTTGAAACGGCAGGCACTTCGATCGGATTTCAGTTTTAGGAGATTTCTTTCATTTTCTTAAGCGCCTGTATAAGAGTTCGGCACTATGGATGCTCTAATGTTGCCATCAACGTCTGGGTTGTTGATGTATCAGTTTTGCTACGGCTTGCAGAATACATGTCATACTGTTTCCAGCGACCACTTGCAGAATACATGTCATACTGTTTCCAGCGACCAATTACACATCTGGTTAATTAGTGTATTGTTGGTAGTAACTAACATGACCAAATTTTGTTGTGCAGCATATGCATCAGGTAGATAATCCTCATGGTATTCTTTCTGGATTTTTATCGCTGAAGAGTAGGTCGGTTAAATTTCAGAGTAATGATGTGTGACTATGCTCTGAAACCTGGTCATCCTACATAGCATAAGGAAAACGCTTATTCTAGGCCGACCTATCGCGCGCAGCGATAGGTCCCTCTCCGTGCCGTTCGATCGATTGCTTGTCTGCCTCGCGGTGACGCTTCGCGATCATCGCCTGACTTTTCGTCGCGTGCTGCTAGCTAGGTTCGGCGCGCAGCTAGCTCGTTTCGTTTTTACACTCTCACTCCTCTCCTTCCTCTATCTCACGTGGGTGGACCACAGCTGCTGCGAGTTGATTTTTGGCTGCGAGTGCCATGCACACTTTTTACTAGACGGACGTGCTGTGAGATGCTAGGAAAGCATCTAGTCTAGGTTAAAAAAACAATACGGTTATTAACCACTTTTTTCATTTTTTTTTTGTTGTAATTGTTTGTGATTGGTGATTTTTGTTGTAAACCAATCTGCAGGAGAATTTTTTTTGTGTAACCACTTTTATTATTGCTAGATTTTTTGTTGTAGTTGTTCATAATTTTTTGTTGAAATTGTTGGTGATTTTTGTTGCAAAATCAATCTATAGAAAAATTGTTGTTTAACCAATTTTTCATTATTACGTTTGTTGTTGTAATTGTTTGTGATTTTTGTTGAAATAACTGGTGATTTTTGTTGTAAACCAAACTGCAGCAAACAATTATTGTTTAACCACTTTTATTATTGATAGATTTTTTGTTGTAATGGTTCATAATTTTTGTTGAATTTGTTGGTGATTTTTGTTGCAAACCAATCTATAGAAAAATTGTTGTTTAACCAATTTTTTCATTATTAGATTTTTTGTTGTAATTGTTTGTGATTTTTGTTAAAATTATTGGTGATTTTTGTTGCAAATCAATTTTGGAGAAAAAAATACGGTTTAGCCACATTTTTTGTGACGTTACTTTTTCTAAATGTTGCGAAGATGGTTCAAATAGTATATATTTAATATATGTGGCGACATGTTTTGTTGCGATAGTCTGGATTTCTACTTCGGTAGACTTGCTACATATATTAAATATATACTGCAAATTTGTGTGTTTTCTTGGATTTTTTGTTGTGTTCACGTGCGTTTTTAAAAAATGCTACAACTAATTGTTTTGTTGTTGTCATAGTTTGTGTTTTTTGTTGAAATAACTTATATTTTTGTTGCAAATCAATCTGTAGCAAAAATTATTGTTTAATCACTTTTATTACTGCTAAGATTTTTGTTGTTGTAATTGTTTATAATTTTTGTTGAATTTGTTGACGATTTTTGTTGTAAATCAATATACGGAAAAATTGTTGTTTAACCACTTTTTTCAATATTTTATTTTTTGTTGTAATCATTTTTTATTTTTGTTGAAATTGCTGGTTATTTTTGTTGCAAAGCATTGTGCATCAAAAAATTGTTGTTCAACCATTTTTTTGTAGCTTTTTATTATATTCAAAATGTTGCAATAGTTTATTACAATACATTGTTTTCAAGATGTCCGTGACGATATTGAACGGCTAATGCTTACACTGATTTTGCTTCGATAGTCTTACATATTGTCGTTTGGACCTTATTTGCTACAATGATAATATATGCTTTTTATTTGTTACACTGATTTATTTGTTGTAGAAGTACAAAATTCAGCAGTACCAAGGTCCAAGTAGTACTAGCGGCTACTGCTTTGAAGCTAGCACTGATCCGAGGCTGGCAGCCTTCCTCTGCATGCAAAGAGGCAGCAGCGGCAGTACAAGGCGGGTCCCGCTCCGCATGCACCCTGCACAATTTTTTAAAAGCCAATCTGACACGTCTGATGCGCGCAAGGATGGAAAGCGACTCGTCTTCACCGGGTTAATTTCTGACCGTATGATGCGCCGAATCGGACGGATTGGAAGGGGACCTACACTGCCCTTTTTTAGGGCGACCTACGCCTAGCGCGTGCCATAGCATAATCCTCTTGTTTCCGCTGCTCCGTTCTGTCGCAGGCCTGATTTCGCAACACAAACTCAGCCCAAAAAATCTATTCCGCACAGATCTTGCAATCACGGAGAACACAAATATGGATTAACCCAGTTGACGGTGATTCAAGAAAGAATGGAGAGGGAACCTGAAATACACCTCCTCGTGGGTGCATGCTGCGGGAGGAGCGTGTTCGGAGGCCGCAACCGGCCGTATCTGCTCCCGAGCTCGTCGGAGGAGAAGCTGATCTTCACAGGAAAGGAGAGGAGAAGCTAATCCCCGCGCTCGCCCGTGGCTCCGGATCCACCGCCGGCGGCCGCATCCGGACATATCTGCCCTCGCGCTCTCCCGTGGCTCCGGATCCACCGTCGGCGGCCGCATCCGGCCGTGGATGGTCGTTGGCGACCTGGTCCTGGCGGCTCTGTGTGTCTGCGCGGCGAGGACGTCCCTCTCCCTCCGCGCCGCCCCTCTCCATCCTCGCCGCCGGCCGCCGCCCCTCTATTTCCGCTCCGCCCTCTCCCTCGCGCCGCGCCTCTCCATCCGCGCAGCCGGCCGCCGGCCGCTGCCCCTGTCTCTGCTCCGCCGCGTCGGCCCTCTCGTGCGAGGTTCTGCTACGGGGCGGCGCGACGGGGAGGAAGGGAGCGGGGCGGGGCGGGGACGGCACCGGAGGTGGAGTAGAGACGGCACACAGTGGGGGATTTGTGGATTCCAGCTCGCCGCGTGCGCTCGCCGTGCTAGCAGCACGAGGTCCGCCGCCGGTCACAGTAGACGTCCGAGGCGGAGGTTTCGTGGGCTTGTTGGCCCATACTAGGGAATTTAGCGCGGCAATGCCGCGCATGTGATTTAAATAAAATTTAAATTTGGTAATGTGCACATTTAAAAATTATGTAGGTTTGAAATTTAGTGAAATTCAAAGAAGTTTGTGTTTAAAAATTGTTTTCAATAAAAATGTTCAAATATGGTTGCTGTTTAAGTTTGGAAAATGTGCAATTTTTAAAAAGTTCAGGTTTAAAATTTGGTTATGTTGGAAAGTTATTAAGGTTCGAATTATAAAAATCAATCCATAATTAGAGGAAATGAATTTGCATGTATTCCAAATACTCATCTAATCAAGTATTTTAATATTTTAAATACATAATTAGAGAGAATTAAGTTATATTACATCCAAATATATTAACTAAATTAAAATGATACAATGTGGTTATTTTTTTTATTTGACAACATATTTGGAGGAAATGTTTTATGGTTATCTCTAAATATTGGCCAATTTAAGTATTTTTTTTTTTGCATAATTGGAGAGGATTCAATTATATTACTTAAAAATATTAATCAGCTTGAAATGATATAAAAATTTAATTTAACTCGATAATCAGAGGAAGGACATTATATGTGCATTTATTTAATTCAATCTATAAGTAAAGGAAATAAATTTGGATTTTCTCTAAACATTCACCGAGTTGAAATCTTCAAATATGTTTGCTATATGATATAAACAGTTAGCATTATTTTTTTGTGATCATTTCGATATTTTTTTTTCATATTTTTCTGATGGGTAGACTTTGTACTAATTTTTTTTTTAATTGAGCAAGCAAACTGGGCCTACCTGTCGTTAAAATTCGATTTTGAAGAGGTTGGCATTCTAAAATTGTTTAAGTTTGGAAATTATTGGATTTCGAAAAAGTTTTTATTTTTAAAATGATCGGATTTTAGAGGTTGCTTAAATTTGGAAATTGTTGTAATTTAAAAAAAATTACGTTTTAAAATTACGTTGTAAGAACGTTTAGATTTTAAAAGTTGGTTAAATAGGAAATGTATTAAAGTTTGAATTCTCTTAACGGTCGTAAGATGGTCAGGTTTTAAAGAATTTCAAAATTTTGTAGTTCCAAAATTTGGATGTTGAATTGGAGGCGTGTGTGTCAGTAAAATTCAAAATTGAAAATATGGTCATTTAATTTTTTTGAATATTTGGAAATTGATGAAATTCAAAAAAGTTTACGTTTAAAAGGTTATTTAGTTTTTCAAAATTTGTTTAATTTGGGAAGTTATCTAGATTTGAATTATTTTTATGTTTATGTAGTAGTTAGGTTTGTAAGGTTTTTTTATTTTTTAATATTTAAATTTGTGAATTGTGGATGTGTGGCAAGATTCAAATTTGAAAAATGTGTACATTTAAAAGTTGTTTAAGTTTCAAAATTATTGGAATGCAGGAAAGGCTACGTTTTAAAATTGTTCATATTTGGAAAATTGTTTAGATTACAAAGTTATTTAGATTTGGATTATTTTTACTTTATGAAATGGTGAGATTTGAGTTGGAAGAAAGTGTGTGTCCAAAAGGTTGTTCAGATTTTGAAAATTGTTCAAATTGGAAAATTATTTAGATGTATTGAGCAAATTTTTTTTGGTATTTTTATATTTTTTTTCATTTTTTACCGTGGGTAGATTTGAAGTTATTGAATTTACAATATTATTTGTTTTTCGAAAATTTGTATAAATTAGTAGGGACCACATGTAAGAAGTTTATAATTTTTTTTTTTGTTGAAAAGGAAAAAATTCTGACAGCCCTGGTTCACGCTGACGTCGCGATGACGTCAGCAATGGCTACCGTAGCTATTGTAGCGTGTACAGTAGCTACAGTGCCGCGGCTCTTCACGCTATTATATATAGTAGTGACTGTAGCTACTGTAGCGTGTACAGTACTACAGTGCTGCGGTTCTTCACGCTATTATAATCTAGATCCAAAATTAAGGAGGTAGACTCGATTAAACTCAAAACTGATCACAGGAATGAAACCTACTCGTCGGCGCGCATATATTTCATGTATATAATTTTTGGAGAACGCGAACTTTTTTTCTAAAAAACAAATGCCGCAAAAAAAAATATTGTACCGCAGGTACTGTAGCGTGTACAGTAGCTACTGTAGCGTGTACAGTAGCTACTGTACCACGGCTCTTCACGCTATTATATATAGTAGTGATGTGCCCGGTAGACGAAGGGAGGAGCGAGCGGACGACGTGCTGTCTAAAACGAATCGTTACTTTCACCTACCGGTGGCAGGTTTTGTAATTTCTTTCAACTTGAAGGGCAATTTCGAAGACGTACCAAACGAAGGAAGCGTTCGATGTCCATTATGCCACTTGATTGTGAAGAGCTGGCATGCACACTTCCAGTTCCCTCGGGCCAATGAGGTATTCTGTGGGCATCTGGGCATGGAGCGTCATTCAAGAAGCATGCGATATACTCCCTCCGTTCCATATTAGATGACTTCCATTTGTACAAAAGTTGATGTACCTAGACTTGTAACATGTCTAGATACATCCACTTTTGTACAAATTGAAATCATCTAATTTGGAACGGAGGGAGTACCTAGTCAGAGATGTCCCTTTTTGTTCATAGGAGCCTACTTCCGAGTCAGACGGCTGCAGCGCCCGGATTTCCGAATTTGCGTCGAGCATAGTTAATAGCGGATATGGCATGTGTGGTGGGGATGGATACAGGTGACACATGACGAGTCTATTTGGCACCTACACATACAACTCGCGAGAAAAAATGGAACATCATGGTTGGATGAAACCAAAGGAAGGTTACATATATACTCCCTCCGTTCCAAATTAGATGACTTCAATTTGTGCACATACGGATGTATCTATACTTGTAACATGTCTAGATACATCCGCATGTGGATAAATGGAAGTCATCTAATTTGGAACGGAGGGAGTAAAACTGAATGTTGACGCTGCTTTTGATATCGACAGGGGCTCTATTCCTTTTGTCAAAGATAAAGATATGGCGGAGGCGTGTGCTCTTCGAGAAGGCATGAACGAGTCTATTGGGTGCAACAAGACTAGTTGTGAACTCCGTCTGTGTTCAAGCAATTGAGGTGATGAAGTGTAAAGTTGTGATACCACTTGTATTGATTGATTGATACGGCCGGACTACATGGGTATTTATATTACAAAGCACAACTGACTTATGCTAGAACCTTCCTTGTACTACAAGTCTAATAGAAGTACAACTCGTATTAGACTCCAACAATATAATCTAACATCCCCCGCAGTATCAACGTGGGGTTCAACGACGTTGAGACTGAATCGTATGTCGGTAAATGGTGCCGTAGCAAGTCCTTTGGTGAAGATGTCAGCAAACTGAGCAGTAGTCGGGACATGAAGAACTCGAACTTGTCCCAAGGCCACCTTCTCGTGAACAAAATGGATGTCAATCTCGATGTGCTTTGTAAGACGATGCTGCACTGGGTTGCTGGACATGTAAACAGCTGAAATGTTGTCACAATACACAATAGTGGCCTGCTGAATGGGTCGGTGAAGCTCTGATAATAACTGGTGTAGCCAAACAGTCTCAGCAACAGCATGGGCCACTGCTCGATACTCAGCTTCAGCAGACGAACGAGAAACTGTGACCTGCCTTTTAGAAGACCAAGAAATCAAATTGTTATCAAGAAAAACACAGGATCCGGACGTGGACCGACGAGTATCTGGGCAACCAGCCCAGTCTGCATCGGAATATGCTGTCAAAGTTGTAGGAGAGGAGGAATTTATGTGAAGACAATGATCAAGGGTTCCTTTGAGATAGCGAAGAACACGTTTGACATGATTATAATGTGGTACACGTGGATCATGCATATACAAGCAAGCTTGCTGAACAACATAGGAAAGTTCAAGCCGTGTGATAGTGAGGTATTGTAGTGCACCAGTAATACTACGATAAAGAGTTGTGTCAGGAAAAGGATCACCATCAGAGGACAATTTTGCAGAAGTATCAACAGGAGTACGAGAAGGTTGACAGTCAAGCATACCAGCTCGAGAGAGTAAATCTGGAATATATTGGCGCTGGGAAAGAAATAAGCCAGTGGAATCGCGTGTGACAGCAATACCTAGAAAATGATGCAGCGAACCAAGATCAGTCATGGAAAATTCAGAACTAAGTAAAGAGATGATGTGATCAAGAAATTGTTGGGAGGAAGCAGTTCGAATTATGTCATCAACGTAAAGGAGTAAGTAGGCAGTGTGAGAATTCTGTAGGTAGATAAAGAGAGATGTATCAAAAAGAGATGGAAGGAAGCCAACAGTTTGAATAAAGTTGGAAAAACGATGAAACCAGGCGCGTAGAGCTTGTTTTAGACCATAAAGAGATTTACGAAGAAGACAAACGTGGTCAGGAGCAGAAGAATCTACAAAACCTTGAGGTTGTTGGCAATAAACCGTTTCCTGAAGAGATCCATTGAGAAAAGCATTTTTGACATCAAGTTGATGAATAGGCCACTGAGAAGAAATGGCGAGACTAAGAACAGTCCGAATTGTACTAGGCTTTACCACAGGAGAAAAGGTCTCGTCATAATCAATCCCGTGCTGTTGAGAATATCCACGACAAACCCAACGTGCTTTATAACGAGAGAGAGTACCATCAGAGTGAAATTTTTGACGAAAAACCCATTTGCCAGAAACAATGTTGGCGCCAGATGGACGAGGGACTAACTGCCAGGTGTGATTTTGAATTAACGCATTGTATTCTTCTTTCATTGCAGCAGCCCAGTTAGAATCGAGAAGATCAGACTTATAACTAGACGGAATAGGTGAGATTGTGGCGGTGACATGAAGATTTAAACGCTCACGAGGTTGACGAAAACCTGATTTGGCACGGGTCCGCATGGAATGATCATTTATAGGAGCAGTTGTAGGAACAGCACCAGCAGGAAGAGCGGGAGGTAGGGAGCCCGAGCCCGGCGCAGCGGATGGAGCGGACGCTGGAGAGGGTGGATCATCGACCACAGTTGGGCTGGGTGTTGTGGCAGAAGATTGCTGGCTATCGGCGGTCATGGGAGTGCATGGCGAAGGAGGGTCTGACGCATCAGAAAATTCAGAAAACAGTGCAGCAGCAGCTGGAGTGTGCGGTGGGAAGCGTCGGGTGCAGCCGGGGCAGAAGAATGTGGAGAAGAGTGTGCCACAGCAGGGAGAGGAAAAGTGAGAAGGAGTGCACGTTTGGGAGGTGACAATGGCGTGGTTGAAGGAGGAAGGGGAGAGGGCGTGCGTGTGGCAAAGGGAAAAGTCTGTTCTACAAATGTGACATGACGAGAAATATGAACATGGCCAGAAACTAAGTCAAGACAGCGATAACCTTTGTGTTCATCAGAGTAACCTAGAAAAACACAAGGAACAAAACGAGGAGCTAATTTGCTTGGAGAAGTGGCATATGAATTAGGGAAACAAAGACAACCAAAAACACAAAGATTAGAATAAGTAGGATGACAAAGGAAAAGAGAAAAATATGGTGTGTTGTTAGGATTGGCTTTAGTTGGTCGGATGTTCAATAAGTAAGTGGTTGTGCGCAAAGCTTCGGCCCAAAATTTTGGTGGCATGGATGAGTGAATCAAAAGTGTACGGACAATATCATTAAGTGTGCGAAGAGAGCGTTCAGCTTTGCCATTTTGTGGAGAGGTATAAGGACAGGAGAACCGAAGAAGAATGCCATGTTGAAGAAAGAAGTTGCGGTTTTGAACATTGTCAAATTCACGGCCATTGTCACATTGGATAAAACGAATAGGGAGTAGAAAGTGGGTGGCAACATATTGCTGGAAATTGAGAAAAATTGTGTGAACATCAGATTTATTTCGTAGAGGAAAGGTCCAAACATAGTGAGTAAAATCATCTAACAAGACGAGATAATATTTAAAACCTGAAATACTATTACATGGCGAGGTCCAAAGATCACAATGCAACAATTCAAACGGAAAAGTGCTATAGGAAGAAGAAGAACTAAAGGGTAGCCGAACATGTTTTCCTAATTGACCAGACTCACAAGATGAAGAATTATGACTATCACGATTACAAGGAACGGAAAATTCACTAAGGAGCGAAGACAACGTAGCAGCGTGTGGATGGCCAAGGCGTTGGTGCCAGATATCAACGGAGGCCACGAAAGACGATGGTGGTGCGGCGGCAGGCACTCCATGTAGAGAGTAAAGGTCACCAGAACTATTGAAGCACACGATCTCCTCCTTGGTCAGGTAATCCTTCACAGATAAGCCAAACGGATCAAACTCGACAGAAACAGAGTTGTCAGAAGTGAATTTTCGAACAAAAATTAAGTTTTTAATGAGAGCTGGAGCAACAAGAACATCTCGTAAAGAAGGGGTTTATTATTAGTGAGAATTGTGGTGTGACCGGCGCAATGAATTGGGATAGAGGAGCCATCACCAAGAGTAATGGAGGAAAAAGGAGAAGAGATGCAAGAAGACATCAAATTACGCCAAGAAGACATATGACTAGAAGCACCAGAGTCGAAGATCCAGTCCATACCTGAGTTTCCTTGAGCAGCAAAATTGTTCATAGCCTGAAGAAACGCAGCTTGGTCCCATGTTGGCGCAGGAGCAGGTAACAGAGGTGGTGCAGCCGGAGGTGGGGGCATCAGCATCGGCGGAGGCATCTGGTATGTCGGATAGGATCCACCTCCGTGTGTAGCAGTGCCTGATGGATAGCAGGTTGGAGCAGCAACGTAGGCGTTCGGCGGTTGGCGTGAGCCAAGCAGTCCTGGAGAACCCGTATGTGGGCGCATGCCTGGCATCCAAGAGCTAGAATAAGCAGAAGGAGCACCGATCGGCGAGGGAGAGGACCAAGGCATAGGCCACGCCTGCACTAGCCCTGTCCACGGATCATGCGGGGGACGCCAGTTCGGGGACACAAGAGGAGCCGATAGTGGTGGTGGAGCAGCTGGTGACGGAGCCAGTGGTGGTGGAGCCAAGGGTGACGGAGCCGGTGTAGTCCGAGGCGGCCGCTATATCGGGTTCTTCCCGCGATAGTTGGGACTGGGACGCCATCCTGGAGGGGGCTGCGGCGTGGGCGTGGGCAACACGGCAGCAGGCGAAGAAGCAGCAGGCGCGGGGTTCGTCGATGATGTGGACGAACGAGCGGCATCATGAAACACCTGGGGACGAGACTCCTTGCGTGATTTGGTGTCGGCGGCGAGTTGGAGCATGGAACGGACTTCGGCGAACGTGGGAGGAGGCCGCATCATGGGGATGAAAGAAGCCTGCTTGTCGAATTCCTCACTTAGCCCGACAACGACGATGTTGATGAGTTACGAGTCACTGACGGTGTCTCCAAGTTCCCGTAGCTCGTCACCGATGGCCTTGATGCGCTGACAGAAAATATTCACCGGGGCATCGCCTTGAGACATGTTGTGGGAGCTCAGTGTGCAGGGCGTTCTTCCGGGCGTCACTGTTGCTCTGAAACAGGTGGCGCAAGGAGGCCCAAATGTCGGCGGCGGTGGCGCCATCATGATGAAGCAGGTTGACGATCTCGGTGGAGATGCGAGTATAGAACCACTGGACGATCGTAAGATCATCTTTGACCCATTGAGGATCATGGGGACGAGGAACACTTGTGGCGGCTATATGAGACCGAAGATTGCATCGGCCGAGATGAAGATCAAATAGATGCCGCCAGTGGTAATAGTTGTGGGAGGCAAGATCAAGCACAATAGGTATGAAGGGCTAACGTCGGCGATGGTATCCGCGAGCGACATCGGAGCAGCAATGAGGGTAGTAGGAGGCAGATTTGGGGTGGGAGCAAGGGATAGGGTTGATGGAGAGGATGCCGCGGCGGCAATGGCTTTGGCGATGAGAGCAGCCCGGTGTTCGAAGTAGCCGGGCGGCGGCAGCGGCGGTGGGGTGGGCGGCGGAGCCATGCCCTAGAATCGAATATCTGATACCATGTAAAGTTGTGATACCACTTGTATTGATTGATGATACGGCCGGACTATATGGATATTTATATTACAAAGCACAACCGACTTAGGCTAGAACCTTCCTTGTACTACAAGTCTAATAGAAGTACAACTCGTATTGAACTCCAACAATATAATCTAACATGAAGAATGGAGGCAACACCTACGGTCCGGCTATGGAAATTTATGAAGATTGAATTTCCTTCTGTTGGGTTTTGAAGATGTCATCTCCGTGCATTGTCCTAGTAAAGCCAATACGTTAGCTCATGTTTTAGCTATAACTGGATTCTTTGGCAAGTGGAACATCCCGATTATTTGGTCGCTTAATCTTTGATGATGTAGATGTTTCACCTCAATTAATATAAGCAGCCATGATGGGTGTCATTTAAAAATAGAAAAAAGCATTCACTTTCAGTCATTTTGGCGTTCTTTTCTCCCCACGTGAAAGTAACAAGCTTGCAAAGTTAGGTGTTAGGATAATCTATGGAAGTCACTCTCTATGGCTGACGACGCACAACCAAGTAAACGTTTTGGTCGCGGGCGATTTGTCCTCGTGTTAATGGGTCGTACGCTGGTGCTCTTATCGAAAACTGAAAAAAGTTCAGTCGATCGAGACCTAACATTTCCCCATGATTTATCGAAAATTCGAAATCAATCGCTTCAAGCATTTCTTCGGTGGCTCGATTGCTTGAGATTTTCATCAATATTAAACCGTTTCCGTCCTCTAATTTTTCATCAGTGATGTGCAAAGCCTCGGGGCAGTTGGAAACATTTCGAGCCATCTAGTCCCATTTACGATCGTGTCCGCTCAGCTGTGTAGAATGTTATAAACCATAGTCAAATAAATGATGAAGAAAAATAAGATCAAATTAACGGGGACACGAGATTTAACGTGAAAAACCATTCCAACAATGGAAGAGAAAAACCACGGACGTCAGCCAGCAAATTTTCACTATGATCGGGTACGGTTACAAACGACAGGGATTTACAACTTGCGACTTATCCCAAACCGGCGACTTACAAGAGGTTTATATGGTGGTGCAAAACCCTAAGTCGGTTGCAGTCCGACTCGGCAACGATCCGTACTGTAGCGCGGGCTTCTCCGCTACGCTTCGGCCCAAGCCTCCGACGATGGGCCTCGCTCCGCTCCAAAGTTAATAGCTTCTATATTTATATGAATTTGGATCACATCAAAATAACATAAAAGAGGTGACAAGGATTTTAGCTGAGGTGGAGGAAAAAAAAAGGAACAACGAGAAATAGCCCGTCCTAAAATTATAGACAGTATGTAGCGCCGAAAAACCGGCCACCATTGACGGGTATCGTCTTTGGCTGTGAGAGGACCACCGTTGAACATGATCATTTTCAGCCTTCGTAGTTTCACGCCGCTACTCACTCCGTTGCAAAAGTTATAAGAGGTTTTAAATATTTCAGTAGGGACTATATAAATATTGAAATCAATGAATCTATACATTAAAATGGATGTATCTATAGTCGAATTAGAAAAAACTAAAACATATTATATTTTGGAACGGAGGTAGAGTACTTCACGCCGTGGTCGTCGTCTCGCTAGTTTTTCTGAAGGATGGATAGATACTGTTGGTTTATGATGGCTTGAATCGATCAATCTTTTTAAAATTTTGCCATGGCCGGCCGCGGTGCAGAGCTTCCCGCTGCCGCTCCGTGAAGCAACTCCGACGGCCGCCACCGCCATGACTCTCTTCACATCACGTGCCTTTGGCAGATTGGAATCGGTGCAGATGCAGACCGGACAACAATTACCATCTAATGGCATGCGAGTAATCAAAGTTTCTTGCTGCTGTTACTGACTGTAATAGGCATCTAAATAGACAGACCACTGTAGAATCTGTCTTTAGCGCTGTCTAGAGGTGACATGGAGGAGCACGCGGAGCTAAAGCTTCACCGTTTTTATCATCTCGAATTGATCACCAATGGAGTTGTACGGTAGTACAGTAGTTGTTTATTAGACCGGACTATTGTACATGCCCCGAGGAGCTAAATCTTCACTGTTTTTATCATCTCCAATTGATCACCAACCATATGCAAGCACTAAAACACCACCGATCTTAGCCCGATCTTAATACTCCATTCCTCGTCCTAGCCAGAGCACGAGGAGGCTGTGGGAGAAGAGAAGACGATGCAGCCGTTCACACGCCTCTCTCCGCTGCTCCTCCTCCTGCTCCTGCTCGTCTCGCCCTCGTCCCCGCAGTTCCAAGAAGAAGAAGAAGAGGGCGGCCTCCACGAGAGCTTCCTGCGCTGCGTCTCCCGCCTCTCGCCGGACACCGCCGACCTGTCCGAGCTCGTCCACGCGCCGGCGGAAACCTCCTACCCGCCTCTCCTCGCCTCCACCATCCAGAACCTGCGCTTCGCCTCGCCGCGGACGCCGAGGCCGTCGCTGCTCATCACGCCCAGGACCGTCGCCGAGGTGCAGGCGTCCGTAGCATGCTGCACGGCCCACGGCCTCACGGTCCGCGCCTGCAGCGGTGGCCACGACTACGAGGGCCTCTCCTACCGCGCGCTCCGTCGACCCAGCGGGCCCGGAAGCCGCAGGTTCGTCGTCCTCGACGTGGCCGCGCTCCGGACGTTGCGGGTCGACGCGGCGCGCCGTGTGGCGCGCGCCCAGCCTGGGGTCACGCTCGGGGAGCTCTATTACGCGGTGGCGAAAGGGAGCGGCGGGGCGCTCGGGTTCCCCGCCGGGATATGCCCCACGGTCTGCGCCGGCGGGCACCTCAGCGGGGGTGGGTTCGGCCCCATGATGCGCAAGCACGGCCTCGCCGCCGACAACGTCGTGGACGCCGAGGTGGTGGACGCGGAGGGGCGGCTCCTGGACCGGGAGGCCATGGGGGAAGACCTCTTCTGGGCGATCAGGGGCGGCGGCGGAGGCAGCTTCGGCATCGTCGTTTCTTGGACCGTGAGGCTGGTCCCCGTCCCGAGCGTCGTTTCCGCCTTCACCGTCCGCCGGCTAGTTCGGCGAGGAGGCGAAGACGAGCAAGCAGTGCTCCGTCTTCTCACCGAATGGCAGCTCGTGGCGCATGCCCTCCCAGACGATCTCTTCGTCAAGGCGGCCATGGAGCCCAAGGTGGACGACGACGACGGCGAGATGCGGCCATTGGTGGTGTTCAAGTCACTGTTTCTCGGAAATTGCAGTGGCATGATCTCCCAACTGGAGAACCATTTGCCTGAACTAGGAATCAAGCCAAGCGACTGCAGAGAGATGAACTGGATTCAGTCCATGCTCTACTTCTACGGTTACACTGACGGTCAACCTGCAGAGGTGCTTCTTGACAGAACACTCCAGCCCAAAGACTACTACAAGATCAAGCTGGACTACCTTACATCGCCAATTCCGACAGCCGGTCTAACACTATTGCTCAACAAGATCGTCGAAGAGAAGGGCGGCTCGATCGACATCGACCCCCAGGGCGGGAGGATGAGCGAGATACCGGAATCTGACACCCCGTACGCGCACCGGAGAGGGTACCTCTACAATGTCCAGTACTTTGTCAAGTGGGGAGGTGACAAGAATGTGTCGTACGAGGACAAGCATTTGGGTTGGATCAATGGTGTGCATGAGCTCATGACACCCTATGTGAGCAAGAGGCCTAGGGCTGCATACATCAACTTCAGGGACCTGGACCTGGGGCAGAATGTTGAGGGCAACACGACCTATGAGGACGCCAGGGTGTGGGGAGATAAGTACTTTAGGGGGAATTTCAGGAGGCTGGCAATGGTGAAGGGTGCGGTGGATCCTGAGCAGGTGTTCTGGAGTGAGCAGAGCATCCCTCCCCTGGGTGTGGCCGGAAGGAAGAGGCCGAGGCAGGGTGGTTTGATTTCAAAATTTTGACAGTTCAAGGTTTGTGTTCCTTGCTAGTGTACTTATCTGTGTAATGTACAATTTTGCATCAAATTTCCCACTAGGGACCTTCGGGACTCCCAAATAATTACTCTCTCCGTTTACAATTACTTTGCGTTTTGGATTTAGTCAAAGTCAAACTTTGTAAAGTTTGACCAAATGTATAGGAAAAATATAAATATTTACAACTAAATTTTAATATTAATAGAATCGTTATAAGATATATTTTCATATTATATATATTTGTTATTATAGATGTTAATATTTTTCGTACATACTTGAGTAAACTTTGAAAAGTTTGATTTTGAAAAAATACAGAATGCGAAGTAAATAAAAATGGAGGGAGTAACAAAAAACCACAGGATTTTTTATGAAAAATGAAGGCAGCCAAAATTGGAGCGCCACAAGGCCATGATTTTTTATGGTCGCATCCTCTCGCAAATGGACCACTAATTGCATATGTACCCTCAGATAGTCACATCTCATTTCACCAAGGGTACCATTACTCTTTTGTCAATACCCTCTACTCTATACAAAAATCCATAGACATGTAACACTCACTCTCACTTGAACGGAACAAAGGGGGCGAAATAGAGCTCCAACACTAGTTATAACTTTGTGAGCCTAAGGTTTCATGAAATTTATCTTCATATATATTTTACTCATTTGGTTTCTTAGATGTTCATGTTTCTATAGACTTGGCCAAGCTTTAATTTTTTTGACTTAAAAAAGATAATGTACACTATATTTTTGAAATGGAGTGAGTATTTAGCATGAAGTGGGAAGTTGACCTCAGATTTGCAAACGGTCCAAGAGAACATTGAACATGTTGCTAACTTGGTTGGCTCATACATGTCTTCGTGTTGACGCTAACTAGATGCTTTACAGGGTCGAAGCCCGATATACATAGATCGTGATCATGCGTATAGGTGATTCTAGATGGCGGCCGACAGTTTGATTTTTTTTTTTAGAAATGGGAGCATAGCCCCGGCAGTTTGATGCAGCGTCAGCAGCGTCCAATGAATCATTGTACTACCTGCTAGCTTGCAATTTTGTTAGGGCAACCGTAGCATGGAGTGAACTAACGCAAACGGGGCGCGGGGACATCCAACTTGTTATGTATCCGCTAGTACACACAGATAGATACACCTCTAGAGTTCCTGGATTCGATTACAACACAGAAGGGAGAGAGTCTTGGAGAGGAAGAAGAACAATACAGGGAGGAAGAGAGCAGAGATACAGGAGAGTTCAATTCCGTGGTCAATCGACAACCATCTGCAAGCTACGCCACCAACTACTTAACCCTCCTCGCCTTGCTTGACAGGTCCACGTCATCCACAGGGACAGCAACTTCCCTTCACGCTATTGGTCGTCAGGTTGTCCACTCTGGCCCCGCAATCCGAGCTGGACGTTGACCCACTCTTCTCTGTTTCCGTCTCTGTTGTCCAGAAGGCGTATTCTCTTCAGAGTCCATGACAATCCCCTCTCCTTGAAACCCAGCTTGTCCCCAAGCTGGTGATTTTGGATACCTTCTTTGTATATCTGCAAGACATTCCCAAGTTGCCAATGATTCAGGCAATCCAGACCAACGAATTTCTTACCTGACATTGAGAAGATGCCCCTTTGCGAACCCAGCGTTTGTCCAGGATTTGTTCAGGGACTGGATCATCCAGTGTATCTACTGGCAGTTCAGGCAGAACTTGCGTTGAATCACCAATAGCCTTCTTCAACTGTGAGACATGAATGACAGGATGAATTCGACTTGTGCTAGGCAGTTGCAGTTTGTAAGCTACCTTGCCAACTTTCTCCAGAATCTTGAACGGGCCATAGAACCTGAATGTCAGTTTCCGGTTCCCTTGCACAGCCACCGAAGTTTGAATGTACGGTTGCAGTTTCAGATAAACCATCTCACCAGCTTCAAAATGACTCTCAATGTGATGCTTATCTGCCTGAGATTTCATGCGTTGTTGCTGGCGTAAAAGGTGTTGTCGGAGCAAACTAACCATCTGCTCACGCTGTTGCAGCCACTCTTTGAGATCAGGGATAGTACAAGAGTCCAGTACATCGACCCCAAAATGCCTAGGCTCATGTCCATACAACACCTCAAATGGAGTCTTACCCAATGTAGAATGCACTGTCGTGTTGTACCAGAATTCAGCCAACGGAATCCATTGTAACCACTTTTTCTGACAAGAGCTAACAAAGCATCTTAAGAATCCTTCGAGGCACTGATTAACCCGTTCCGTTTGCCCATCAGTTTCATGATGGTGAGCAGAGCTCATTTTCAGTTCTGTGCCAGTTAATCGATGCAATTCCTGCCACATTGCACTAGTGAAGACAAGATCGCGATCGGACACAATGGCTTCAGGCATGCAATGCAAGCGATATACCTCCTTCATCAACACCAAAGCTACTGAGAAGGCCGTGAACGGATGAGCAATTGCAAGGAAGTGGGCATACCGTGAGAATTTATCCACAGCCACCAATATGCAGCCGATTCCAGCAGAGAGAGGAAAACCAGTGATGAAGTCCATAGTGATGACCTGCCATGCTCTTTTAGGTACTTCTAAGGGTTCCAGTAGCCCAGGGTATGGCACTCTTTCAGTTTTAGCTTGCTGGCACACTGAACAAGCTGCTACAAAAGTCCTGATCTCCTTTTTCATACCCGGCCAAGCAAACAAATGTTTAATTCGATTGTAAGTTGCATGGAAACCCGAATGACCACCCACTGCACTCGCATGTAATGCCACCAGGATGTCTTGTTGGACTTTACTATTGTTGCCAATCCAGATACGCCCTTTATAGCGAATAAGCCCTTTGTGCAATGTGTAAGTGCCAGCAGGAGACGATACCGCCAGCTAGGCTAATCTCTCCTTGGCTACTGCATCATTTTCATACCCTTGTACTACAGCCTCCAACCATACTGGTGCACAACGAGATACCGACAGTAGTTCTTCTGTGTCTTGGTGCATATGTCTGGATAAGGCATCAGCTACCCTGTTGTCAACTCCTTTCTTGTACATTATTTTGTACTGCAGACCCAATAACTTGGTTAAGGCCTTATGTTGCCATTCTGTTGTGAGCCTCTTGTCATCAAGATGAACTAAGCTTCTTTGATCAATTCTGATGATAAACTCCGCATGCTGCAGATACGGACGCCATTTATCCACTGCCAATAAAATAGCTAAGCATTCTTTTTCGTAAGTTGAGAGGCCACGGTGTCTGGGACCCAAGGATTTGCTCAAGAATGCAATTGGATGTTCTTGTTGCATTAACACGACACCAATGCCTCTGCTACAAGCATCTGTTTCAATGAGGAATGGTTTAGTGAAGTCAGGCAATGCCAATATCGGAGCTGTAACAAGTGCATTTTTGAGAGCTTGCAACGAAGCTTCAGTCTCAGAAGTCCACACAAATGGAACACCCTTTTTCAATAGATCCGTCAAGCTTTTGCTGATGATGCCATAACCCTTGATGAATTTGCGGTAATATCCAAACATGCCCAAAACACTCCTCAACTCCTTGAGGTTTGTTGGTTGTTTCTAGTTCAAGATAGGCGCCACTTTTGTCTCGTCTGTGGAGACACCCTCAGCACTAATGACATGTCCGAGATACAATATTTGTTGCCTGGCAAACATGCATTTCGACTTCTTCACTTTCAGCTCATTTTCAGCAAGATTTCCTAACACTATTTCCAAGTGTTTAGCATGGTCAGACAAGGATTTGTTGTATATCAAAATGTCATCCACGAAGACCAAAACAAACTTTCTGAGAACTGGTGCTAGAATGGAGTTCATAACTCCTTGGAATGTGGCTGGTCCACCCGTGACTCCATAAGGCATGACCTTGTATTCAAAATGACCATGGTGAGTTTGAAACGCTGTTTTATGCACATCTGCATCCGCCATTCTGATTTGATGATAACCTGATCTGAGATCCAAGCTAGTAAACCATTTAGCGCCCGCCAATTCATCCAATAGTTCATCTATTACTGGAAGAGGAAACTTGTACTTAACAGTGATTGCATTTAGATGTCTGAAGTCGCCGACTAGCCTCTAGGATAAATCCTTTTTGCCCACCAAGAGAATAGGAGATGCAAAAGGACTTGAACTAGGCTGAATGATACCTTGTTGCAGCATCTCCTTAATTTGTTTCTCAATCTCGGTCTTTTGAATCGGGTTGTAACGATAAGGCCTCAAGTTGACCGGAGTGGCACCTGGCAAAAGAGGAATCGTGTGATCACACGCGCGGTGAGGAGGCGGACTGGTTGGTGTATCAAACACACTATCATAAGTTTCCAAAATCATAGCTATGATGCGAGGCACTGTTTTCCGCTGACTATCTTCAGCAACACTGTACAATTGCACCAGGAAATGAATTGCATCTTGCTTTTGCAGTTCAAATAGTTGTGGACCAAAAATAGTCTCACAACGCTCTGTGTTAGCTTTGATGCCTTGCAGACGACATCTTTTTCCTTGCCAATCGAACTCAAACCATTTTTCATTCCAGTGTGTAGTCATAAGACCCAACTGCTCTAGCCATTGCATACCCAAGATGACATCAAAAGAAATGAGTGGCAACGCTTTCAAATGAGTGACAAATTCTTGTCCCTGACAAGTCCATTTGCAATTTGGCATTTCAGCCTCACCTTGCAACAAACCACCACCAGCCACACGGACCTTAATAGGTTGTTGTAGTTTCTGTAACCCCGACAACTTCTCAGCAAGATGTGCACTGATGAAGTTAGTAGATGATCCCGAATCAATGAGAATTAACACATCATGTCCTTGAATGCACCCCAGCAGTCTCACCGAGTTCACTGCTTCACCACCATTTACTGCTTGCTTAATGATTGAATAGCACACTGCTGTGGTATCAGCCACTGCATCTTCAAACACCTCTTGTTCTGGACTGGCACTGCCACTGTCTGAATTACTCTGCAACATTGCCAACAGCTCTTCTAAAACATGCAACTGAACTGTAGTGGAACACTTGTGCTCAGGTCCCCATTTTTCACCGCAAGTGAAGCAAAGCCCCTTAGCCCTTCTATAATTCTTCAGAGCTTCTAAATTAGCACCCATGATTGAATTTCGTTTGTCTTCATACGCACCAATTGCTTCGAGACCCACTACGCACTATGCCTGGCTTGAATTGAGTTTTTGGTAACTCGTCTTCAATTTCCTCCTGCAATAAGGCCAAAGCAACATCATTCTCGAGTTCTTCCGGTCTTTGAATCATTACCTCAACTTTTATATCACGATTTAAACCTTCAATGAATCTAGTGGTAAAGAAAGTAGGATCTAAATCTGGCTTATGTGCTAACATGTGGTGCATTAGTGTGTCAAATTTCTCAACATACTCTATTACAGACCCAGTTTGTTTTAGCTTAAAAGCTTGTCTATACAAAAGTTGATACTGCCCCCTATCAAATTGCTTGCTAATGATATCACATAAAGTTTCCCAAGTAAACTGTGGCAATTTATCCTCAATGCGTTGCAACCATAAGCTGCATTACCAGCAAAGTGCATGGTTGCATACTCCACCCAATAGCTACGATCAACAGAAAACAACCTAAAATACTTTTCACACGCTTTCTGCCAGATTCTAGGGTTATCACCCTCAAATCGAGGAAAATCAGCAGCTGGTGGTTGCGGGCCAACAGGTTGATGAACAGGCACAATAGGAGCATCATTCACAGGAACTAATGCCAAAGAGGCGGAAGCATTTCCAGTACCTGTGCCCGGGGTAGGCATGGGGAAGTCGAGTTTCCCCGCTACCTGCCCCCGAAGATCGTGTTGTAGGCGGCAGCCATCAGGCCCGGAGTTTTCCACCTGCGACGACGACATCTGACCGATGGCGCCCAATGGTGTTGCAGGTGGCGAAGCAGCTCCCGGACCTTGCTGCAGTACTGGTCCAAGGGCGCTCAAACCGACTCCCACGGCAATACGATCAACATGCTTACTGATACGACTCAAACGTATCTATAATTTCTGATGTTCCATGTTGATATTATACCAATTGTTACATGTTTTATATACACTTCATAGCATTTTTATGCATTTTCTGGGACTAACCTATTAACAAGATGCCACAGTGTCAGTTCCTGTTTTCTGCTGTTTTTGTATTACAGAAAAGCTAGTCTGGAAATATTCTCCTAATTGGACGAAACTTGGTCAGAACCTCCTATTTTTCCAACACGAAGACGGAGTCCAGAGGAGAGACGGAGAGCCACGTGGCACCCACACCATGGGGCCACGCAGGCCCCCCTGCCACGCCGTGGGGTGGTGTGGGGCCCACGTGGCTCTACAGCCGCCGCCCTTTCGCCTATTTATTCTTCCCGACACGAAAACCCTAAAGACCCGAGCCATTATCCACGAAAAGTTCAGAGACGCCGCCGCCGTCAACCCTAGCTAGGGAGGGTTCAGAAGCTCTTCCCGGCACCCTGCTGGAGAGGGGAATCATCACCGGAGGGCTCTACATCACCATGCCTGCCTCCGGAGTGATGCGTGAGTAGTTCATCCTTGGACTACGGGTCCATGGCAGTAGCTAGATGGTTGTCTCTCCACTTTATGCTATCATGTTTAGATCTTGTGAGCTGCCTATCATGATCAAGATCATCTTATTGTAATGCTACATGTTGTGTTTGCTGGGATCCGATGAATATTGAATACTATGTCAAGTTGATTATCAATCTATCTTATATGTTATTTATGATCTTGCATGCTTTCCGTTACTAGTAGATGCTTTGGCCAAGTAGATGCTTGTAACTCCAAGAGTGAGTATTTATGCTAGATAGTGGGTTCATGCCTCCGGTAATCTGGGAGAGTGACAATAACTTCTAAGATTGTGGATGTGCTGTTGCCACTAGGGATAAAATAACCGATGCTTAGCTTAAGGGTGCGCCGTTAGGTCTAATGCATTTGTTTACATTACGCACATTACTTAATGCAATTATCCGTTGCTTGCAACTTAATACCAACGGGGAACTCGGTATGACAACCTGGCGGTGGATTATTAGTCATAGACGCTGTTGGATAACGGTCTATGTATTTTGTCGTAATGCCCACATGAATATCATAGTAATCATCATGTCATATATATGCATTGTCATGCGCTCAATATTTTGTCAATTGCCCAGCTGTAATTTGTTCACCCAGCATGTTAGTTATCTTTTATGGAGAGACACCACTAGTGAACTGTGGACCCCGGTCCATTCTTTTACACTGATAATACAACCAACTGCAAACACTGTTCCTTTTCATTCTCTGCAATTTACTACTGTTTTCCACACCATACGTTTAATCCTTTGTTTTCAGCAAGCCGGTGAGATTGACAACCTCACTGTTTCGTTGGGGCAAAGTAGTTTGATTGTGTTGTGTGCAGATTCCACGTCGGCGCCGATTGGTGTTGCGCCGTGCCATACGCCACCAACAACCTTCAGAAGTGATTTCTTGCTCCTACTGGTTCGATTAAACCTTGGTTTCATACTGAGGGAAACTGCTGCTACACTGCATCATACCTTCCTCTTGGGGTCTCCCAACGAACGTGTGATCCACGCAATCAAGCATATTTTCTGGCGCCGTTGCCGGGGAGCAAGAGGATTTCTGCAAGGGGAGTTTCACGCTTCCAATCTCTTTACTTTGTTATTGTCTTGCTTAGTTTATTTTTATTAGTCTTGTTTGCTTTATTTATCAAAAACACAAAAAAATTAGTTTTCTGCATCTAGTTTATTTCGGTTTGTTATTATGTCTAGTTGTTTACTTGATATCAATGGTTTCTCTCTTTGAAACAAAATCTTGTTGGCTAAGTGGGTTCACGGAGGAACAACAAAATTATTATAAGGAATACCGCTTTCTAAAAAAGGGAAATATTTATGGGAACAAATAAGTAGATTGAATTATTTTGCTAAAAACTTGTGCTCTACTTATGATGAATCCTACTGCTTTAATGAATCTTTATGTTGTAGAAGGCATAAACACCTCCCTTTCCAATGTGATTATAATGATAATGAAACCTTGGCTGCTTATGCTAAAGGAAACTATGACTTTGTAATCTTGAACAAATTGAAGAATTTTTTGTTTTTAAGGGTGCCTATGAAATTGCTGGTTATATTCACGATGATGATTCTCCTTATAGATCTGATACTTTTGCTATGCTTGGATATTGCCTTGAGTATTATAATGATAATCCTTATATTACTGAATTTCTTGAGAAAAGACATCCTCAAAAAGAAGAGACCATTGTCTTGCAGGAACCTGTAGAAGAAGAAACTACTGCTGAAGCTGAAAGCTCATTGGATGAAAAAGAGGAGGAGAGTGATGAACAAAAGAAGGAAGAATGGATTAGCTACCCATGCCTACCTTCTAATGAGAGTAACTCTTTACCTCTTACATTATTTGATCACCCTCCATCCTTATCAAAGGAGGATGAATGTTATGTTCCTGTGGATTCTCTTGAAATATTCCCTATGAGTAAAACTTGTGGAAATGAGTATGCTACTGTTATTTATGATAATCCATGCTATTTTGATAAATCTTATGATAATCCTTTATTTGTGCGTAATTTCGAAATGCATGGTAATGAGAAAGTTTGTTTAGAAAATGTTTATGATAAAGCTCTAGATGATGGTCCTATATTGCTTGATAATATTATGTATTCTACTAATGAAAATGGGATTGGAGAGGTCTTGACTTTATCTAGTGGAGTCCCATACCTCTTGAGAATGATCAATCATCTTGTTATAAAATGGTTAAAAGTGGGTTTGAAAGTTTTAATCCCATATTTTTAGCTTGATAAAAATTATGTGTTTGTAGATCATGAAAAGCATGCTTTATGTGATAGTTATATTGTTGAGTTTGTTCATGATGCTACTGAAAATTATTATGAGAGAGGAAAATATGGTTGTAAAATTTTCATGGTACTAAAACACCTCTCTTTATGCTGAAAGTTTTGAAGTTGCATTGTTTTATCTTCCTATGCTAGTTGCTTATGCTTCATGATTTGTTTTCTACAAGATTCCTTGCATAGGAAGTGGGTTAGACTTAAATTTTTTATATTTGCTCTTGATGCTCTCTTTTGTTTTTCAACTCTTATTCTTATGTGAGCATCATTAAAATCTTCTAGCCTAGCTGAAAGGCGTTAAAGAAAAGCGCTTATGGGAGACAACCCATTATTTTATTTCTGCAATTTTTTTTGAGTCAAGGAGTTGTTTACTTCTGTAACAATTCCTTTGTATCTTTATTTTATCGCATTGTTGTGCCAAGTATTGCCTCTAATAGGAAGATGATGCTAGATTTGGATTTCTGCGCAGGAACAGATTTCTGCTGTTCACCGTTTTAATTCTGTAAAATCACAGAAAAATTATTTAAATCTGCAAATTTTTGTGCGTGATCCTCAGATATGTACGCATCTTTCGTTAGTTTAAAGTTTTTCGATCTGAGCAACGTAAGTGCCTCGAAAAAATTCGTCTTTGCGGACTGTTCTGTTTAGACAGATTCTGTCTTTTATTTTTCGCATTCTCTCTTTTACTAGTGTTGAGTGGAATTCTTTTTTAGGGTGAAGAGCTTCACATAACATCAGTGGCAGTAGCTAATGTTAAAAGTAACGGTCATGTTTGTGTCCTTATAGAACATGTGAGTTTTTGATTGTGCACTAACCCTCTAATGAGAATTACTTTGAGTTTGGTGTGGCGGAAGTTTTCAAGGGTCAAGAGAGAAGGATGATATAATGTGATCAAGAAGAGTGAAGAGCTTAAGCTTGGGGATGCTCCCATGGATCACCCCAGCATATTTCAAGAAGACTCAAGCGTCTAAGCTTGGGGATGCCCAAGGCATCCCCTTCTTCATCAGCAACTTATCAGGTCATCTCTAGTGAAACTATATTTTAATTCTTTCACATCATATGTGCTTTACTTGGAGCGTCTGTGTGCTTTTATTTTCAGTATTTTATTTTTCTTATGGTCAACTTGATTGGACCCCAGCATTCTTGATTGGGAGAGAGACACGCTCCGCTTTTTCATATGAATACTCCTATTCTTCACTTATACTTGTTGAGTATTCTTATCTAGCTATTGCTATGCTTTTAGCTCCTGTTTTGCATGCATCTCTTATTCAGAGCTGTTAGTTCTTTTAAAGAAAGTACTCTCTTGCTTCACTTATAATTGTTTGGAGAGTTTATGTTGAAATAAATTGATTGGTGTTTGGTTGGAACAGAAAATGTTGCATGTGGTAGATGGTATAATGGAAAAAGCTTACATATTCTTGTAGATCACTGTATTGGATAATTTGATACTTGTCAATTGTTTTGAGTTATCAAGTAGTTCATGTTTAAGCTTTTGTATCATGTAGTTAAAACCTATTAATGAAAAACTACCGTAAAGCTCGTTGAAATTTGGTTTGCATGATTGGTATCTCTAAGGTCTAGATATTTTCTAGTAAAAGGGTTTGGTTAACAAGGAAGACAGTGTAGAGTCTTATAATGCTTGCAATATGTTTTCATATAAGTCTTGCTGTGTCGGTTGATATCCTGTGTTTGCTTCAAATAACCTTGCTAGCCTAAACTCTGTACTGAGAGGGAATGCTTCTCGTGCATCCAAAACCTTGAGCCAAAATCCATGCCATCTGTGTCCACCATAACTACCTATATGTGGTATTTCCTTGCCATTCCAAGTAAATTTTTCATGTGCTACCTTTAAACTATTCAAAATTATTACTCCTATTTTGTGTCAATGTTTACCAAGCTCATGAGGACGGGGTGGATGTCTTTATGTCAACTGTCAAACAGACTTTACCACCGGACTAGCGGCATATACATCCGCTTATCCATTAATTTTGCAAAAAGAGCTGGCAAATGGGGTGCCCAGTCCCAATTAATTACAACTTTAACCGCTTAATTCTCTTCACATTTTTGCCCTGATTTATCAGTCAAGCAATGACAAACAGTGAAATATCTGCATGTGTAAACAAAAGAGAAAGAGGGATGATCTGCCTTGCTGGTAGAAATAACGTCCTTCATGGGAGCCGCTCTTAAAAGTCTGGTTGGCAGGGGTCATATTGTACTTTCCATTTTCTGATTCGTTGACAATTAACAAACACCTCTCAAAACTTATTTTTACTCTCTATATGATTTCAAAAACTTAAAAAGCTCTAGCACATGATTTAATCCCTGCTTCCCTCTGCGAAGGGCCTTTCTTTTACTTTTATGTTGAGTCAGTTTACCTACTTCTTTCTATCTTAGAAGCAAACACTAGTGTCAACTTTGGTGCAACAATTTTTATATGCTCGTATATTGCACTTATTATATGCTTTGTGTTGACAAATATCCATGAGATATATATGTTGAAAGTTGAAAGCAATTGCTGAAACTTAAATCTTCCTTTGTGTTGGTTAAATACCTTTTACTTAGAATCTATTGCTTTATGAGTTAACTCTTATGCAAAACTCTTTGATGCTTGTCTCGAAAGTACTATTCATGAAAAGTTTTTGCTTATATGATTCAGTTGTTTGCTCATTATCTACTTGCTAGCAAACTATAGACCATTGACCTGGATCACTTCATTCATAACATGTGCTTTACAATATTATTTGATCAAGATTATGATTGTAGCATGTCACCTCAGAAATTATTTTGTTTTTATCGTTTTACCTACTCGAGGACGAGTAGAACTAAGCTTGGGGATGCTTGATACGTCTCAAACGTATCTATAATTTCTGATGTTCCATGTTGATATTATACCAATTGTTACATGTTTTATATACACTTCATAGCATTTTTATGCATTTTCTGGGACTAACCTATTAACAAGATGCCACAGTGCCAGTTCCTGTTTTCTGCTGTTTTTGTATTCCAGAAAAGCTAGTCTGGAAATATTCTCGGAATTGGACGAAACTTGGACAGAACCTCCTATTTTTCCAACACGAAGACGGAGTCCAGAGGAGAGACGGAGGGGGCCACGTGGCACCCACACCATGGGGCCGCGCGGCCCCCCTGCCGCGCCGTGGGGTGGTGTGGGGCCCACGTGGCTCTGCAGCCGCCGCCCTTTCGCCTATTTATTCTTCCCGACGCGAAAACCCTAAATACCCGAGCCATTATCCACGAAAAGTTCCAGAGACGCCGCCGCCGTCAACCCTAGCTCGGGAGGGTTCAGAAGCTCTTCCCGGCACCCTGCCGGAGAGGGGAATCATCACCGGAGGGCTCTACATCACCATGCCTGCCTCCGGAGTGATGCGTGAGTAGTTCATCCTTGGACTACGGGTCCATGGCAGTAGCTAGATGGTTGTCTCTCCACTTTATGCTATCATGTTTAGATCTTGTGAGCTGCCTATCATGATCAAGATCATCTTATTGTAATGCTACATGTTGTGTTTGCTGGGATCCGATGAATATTGAATACTATGTCAAGTTGATTATCAATCTATCTTATATGTTATTTATGATCTTGCATGCTTTCCGTTACTAGTAGATGCTTTGGCCAAGTAGATGCTTGTAACTCCAAGAGTGAGTATTTATGCTAGATAGTGGGTTCATGCCTCCGGTAATCTGGGAGAGTGACAATAACTTCTAAGATTGTGGATGTGCTGTTGCCACTAGGGATAAAATAACCGATGCTTAGCTTAAGGGTGCGCCGTTAGGTCTAATGCATTTGTTTACATTACGCACATTACTTAATGCAATTATCCGTTGCTTGCAACTTAATACCAACGGGGAACTCGGTATGACAACCTGGCGGTGGATTATTAGTCATAGACGCTGTTGGATAACGGTCTATGTATTTTGTCGTAATGCCCACATGAATATCATAGTAATCATCATGTCATATATATGCATTGTCATGCGCTCAATATTTTGTCAATTGCCCAGCTGTAATTTGTTCACCCAGCATGTTAGTTATCTTTTATGGAGAGACACCACTAGTGAACTGTGGACCCCGGTCCATTCTTTTACACTGATAATACAACCAACTGCAAACACTGTTCCTTTTCATTCTCTGCAATTTACTACTGTTTTCCACACCATACGTTTAATCCTTTGTTTTCAGCAAGCCGGTGAGATTGACAACCTCACTGTTTCGTTGGGGCAAAGTAGTTTGATTGTGTTGTGTGCAGATTCCACGTCGGCGCCGGATTCCCTGGTGTTGCGCCGTGCCATATTCCGCCACCAACAACCTTCAGAAGTGATTTCTTGCTCCTACTGGTTCGATTAAATCTTGGTTTCATACTGAGGGAAAACTGCTGCTACACTGCATCATACCTTCCTCTTCGGGTCTCCCAACGAACGTGTGATCCACGCAATCACTTACGCAACTCCCTCATTGACGCATTCAGATCCGACACTTGTGAGTCGATGCCGTTCTTCCAGTCATCCAAGGTGTTCCTCGATCTGGCCGTCGCATCCACCGATGCATGTGTACTTTCCAATTTAGTCTCCACTGCTGACAGTCCAGTCTTCAGATCCTTCGACAATGACTCAATCTTCTTCTGAATCGCTTCCATGTCATCCCCCAATTTGTCGATCCTCTCCGATGTCGTCCACCGCGTTTGATGCGGCCGATCCAGGACGGAAACCTGTCACCCAACCCAAATCGAGCTACCAATCGAAGGCGTCCCTTGCGGAACTTTGTGCCGACCACCTCTCGGTGATCTGTGCCTGCCGATGTGGAATTACTCTCTCTGATCGAGGAATTTTACGAGGTCAATCAGATCCTAGGCAATCTGATACCAATTGTTATGTATCTGCTAGTACACACAGATAGATACACCTCTAGAGTTCGTGGATTCGATTACAACACAGAAGGGAGAGAGTCTTGGAGAGGAAGAAGAACAAGACAGGGAGGAAGAGAGCAGAGATACAGGAGAGTTCAATTCCGTGGTCAATCGACAACCATCTGCAAGCTACACCACCGACTACTTAACCCTCCTCGCCTTGCTTGACAGGTCCACGTCATCCACAGGGACATCAACTTCCCTTCACGCTATTGGTCGTCAGGTTGTCCACTCTGGCCCCGCAATCCGAGCTGGACGTCGACCCACTCTTCTCTGTTTCCGTCTCTGCTGTCCAGAAGGCGTATTCTCTTCAAAGTCCATGACGAACTAGTTCGGTATCTGATGTTGGATAAATACGGAGTATCATTTAGCTTGATTGTATGGTATGTACATGAATGTGATGAGTGAGATTATAGTTAATTCCACATTCATTATTAGTGGGAAGAGAGTCGGACATGTTATATGGGACCCTCTTCTACACTCATTAATGAGTGAGAATAGAAACAATTGGCGTGTACTCCTTCTCCGCCAACCGCCTCACCAAGCAACACATAAGACTAGTCACAATGGGGATAATCATATACTAGTATCATGCACATGATACTAGTCTATGTTACTACCTCCACAATGGGTAGTAACATATGTGTGGTATCATATAATAGTGCATTTATTAGGTTGTAGACTCATCTTGCATTGGAACCCGTTATGTTACAGTATCTACCTATGATACCACTATCACCTCTCTAATCATTAATTACAGTGGCACGTCAGCTTTTTGCCAACATGGCATGCATGATACCACCTATGATACCCCCATTGTGGCTAGTCTAAGTAATTGTTGGCTGCATCAACCATATGTCTACAAGTCAATCACTATGTGCACGCTTAACACATGCTCTGTTCCGTAGGTTATAGAGAAGACCACATAACAGACGGATCCATAACACACCACTCACTATTTGTCTCGCCATCGTCTAATTCATTTTTACGGGTACACAACTAGTTCTTTTTACGATGTTATTTCTAAATTTCCCCATTCCAACGACTGTGTGGATGGCCATTCGGCATAGTAGACGTTGGAAACCCCACCCTTATGATTCTGCACCGAAGAGGGCCAATAAGAATTTTGGTGAGCATCTCATCGCGACTGTGTTGGGTTTCGCCCACAGGATCGATCACATAGAACTACACGAAGACACGCACAAAAAACTATAGCCAAGGGAGCGTGTCGCACCCGTTCTTTTTTTCTCTTTATTTCTCAACTCAACCTACGGTACAATTTTAAGGACCTGGCTGTGCATATATATATGTGCAAGAACAGCCGACCTAACACAACCTAGGCCTACTCGTATACAAACTGCTTATACCATACGAACTAGACTACCAGCTAAACCACGATATGCAAACCGACTTGGGCATACCAAATTTCCGTACAACTACTACTACTTGGACTAGGACACCGACTCACAAGCATGCAAGCCGGCCAAACATACCATCGTATAGCCTAATCACCTAGCCTAATTATACCCACATGATTAAGGCAAGATTAATTCCAACAATCTGTCGGAGAATGACTCCCACGAAACAGGGGTAGTCAAGCTCACGAAGAGAGTTCGTGTAAGGGGCTGAACACGTTGGTCAAACAACCCTCAACCTGCACGGCGACGGTGCTCGTCGAGCAAGTGGAGGGACATCACGACAGAGATGAACACCAGCCCGTACCCAGGTTCACGGCCCTCGTGTGGAGGTAATACCGCTACTCCTGCTTGTCTGTATTGCACTGCTTGTAGAGGTTACAGTACAATGAGCTTGCCGAGGCTCTCTTTTGGCAATGGTGTACAAGGAAGGGAAGCAATGGTCTTCTTCTTCCTTGCGCGTAAGTGGCTATGCTGGAATGAGAATGCGATCCCTTGCTACGGTGCACCTTGTCCTCCTTTTATAGGCGCCCCGTGCTCCCTCCTTGCACTCGCACTGTGGTAGGGCTGTCACGTGGCGCAGAAGGTGGAGCGCGGTGCATCGCAGCCCGGTGTCCATGGACGCGGTCCATGAGCGTAAAGCTGACTCCTGTAGCAGAGTACCCACCGTCCATGCAGGACGGCCAGCTGGGGCCGCAGAGGAACGTGGGGGTGCCCACGGTGACGTTGGCCTTGGAGCGTAGCGCCGGCCGGTCCCCTTATCACCAAAGAGGAAATCCTTGTAGTCCGGAGCGGGTGGCACAGCTTTATTGACCCCTTTAATCACCAAAATGGCAACTGCGGCGTCGTCGTCACCGCGCGCAGGGGCGCGTCACTCTGCGGCCGCTGCAGAGCCCATGTGCGCTCTGCAGAGGTTGCTTTGCAGCGAAGCGATCTCCACGAGGGCTTGGACGCCCTGTAGAGAATTCGGCGTTGACCTCTCCCCAGGGGAGATTTCCTTGAAGAGGGGGCAGCAGTGGATATGGCCTCCGCAGGCCTCTGCTGCCTCAAATGCCCTCGCGAGGCAATGCCTCGCGAGGCTCTCCAGCCGTAGGCTTGGTCCTTAGCGAAAATTCGCCATCAAGTGTCGAGGGCCGTATAGGACAGGCCCAGCACACCCTGGATTTCACTGGGCCGACAGTAGCCCCCGGGCCCATGATGGGCACGATGTAGTCCAATGGACGCAGGCGAATCGTCATGGGCCCAAAGTGTCCGGCCGGCCTGAGACACGTGCAGGGCAGTTACGCCGCGACGACACGTTCTCCTCGGAGATGATGGGCGTAGTGGGGGGTCCCACCACGTCTCGGTAACTGCTCTGAGGGGAATAAAGCCTGCAGCGCCGGTTCAGGCAGCAGTTACTGCATCATTTGCGCGCCCGTCTCCTTGCTCTTGACGCCTGCGCTCCTGTGTCTCCGACGCTCCTCCTCCTTCACCGAGCTCCGCCGCCCTTCTCTCTTCGACCATGGGTCCCAAGAAGGGCAAGGCGGCAATGGCGAATGTACCGGCCGAGGCGCAGCAGGAGGACGAGCTCGCGCCGGCGCTGGTGGGGACTCGCATCCACACTGCTGAGGCGCTGGACAAGATCCGGCTGATGGCCGCAGGCAAGAACAACGAGCACGGCGCCACCGTTCTCAAGGCGGCGCGATTCGGCAAGCTCGCGGCGGGGCTGTATCCCATCTTCTTCCCGACCATTTTCGCTGGTTTGGTGCCGCCATTTTCTCCTTTCCTGGAGGAGGTCCTGGCCTTCTATCAGATCCAACTCCTGCATCTGCACCCCAACTCCATCTTGATCCTCGCCATCTTCGCATATCTTTGCGAGGCGTATTTGGGGGTGATGCCTTCCGTGGCCTTCTTCCGGAGCTTCTATGCGCTCCGCTCCACGGCGCCTGGCGAGCGGTCTGGTTGTGTGTCCTTCCGCATCGCGGATGGGATGGGAGGTATCTACATCCCCATGTCCTGGGACGGCGACAAACCCGTCACACGGGTGACGAAGAAGGTGGACGATTTCCGCCAGCGGTGGTTCCTCGTGGACGCCAAGACGCAGAATTCCTTCTTCGACGTCCCTGAGGCGCCGCCCTGAAGAACTCGAATTGGTCGAGTGCACCCTTCAGAGCCCGAAGATTGCGGACTTGGTCGCACGCATGAAGCTCGTCCGCGACGCTGGCCTCACGGGGCAGATGGTTGCTGAAGACTTCGTGAGGCGCCGTATCGCCCCTCTCCAGAAGCACACAAAGCCGATGTGGATGTATTCAGGCCCGGCGGACGCAATGCGGCTGCACTGCAGCTCCCACCTCCTGAAGTCGTAGCTTCCATAATGGGCATCCTCTTCACCGCCCCGGAGGTTCCTGTGCCGCGCAGTGAGCTCGCGAAGCCACTCCATCAGATTACCCCGAAGAAGCGCCTCGCGATCCTGGAGCTGATGCCGGAGTTCACCCCTCAGGGCCTGGCTGGGGAGGAGAAGAAGGAGGACGCGGCGCCCGTGGTGGAAGAGGACTGGGCCTCGGAGTCACCCGCCGCATCTGACGCCGATCTGGGCGCACCTGTGGAGGGGCGAATCCCTCGGCAGGGGAGGCGAGCTCTTCGAAACCTGCTCCTCCAGAGGGAGATGTTCTGGAAATTTCGTCCAGCGGGGACGAGGATTTCCTTGTGGCCCCTTCGCGCCAGGTCGCGGAGGGGGAGGAAGACAGTGATGAGGAGGCCGTAGCGGGACGCTGCGATCCCCGCTCCAAGGCTTTTCACGACAGGGCCGCCAAGAGCCCAGTGGGCACCCCTCTCAAGAGGAAAGCTGAGACTGCTCCTGAGGGGCCCGGCTCTGGAGCTGCTTCGTCGAGGTCGTGGCGGTCATCCACTACGATGTGGGTCGACTCACGCGCCAAGTCATCTGGGTAAGCGTTGGCCCCTGTTTTGCATCTTTCGAGAGTTTTCTTGCTCTCCTATTGATGGCCTTCATTGTTTGTTTGTTAGGGATCTTGTGACGGCAAAACGCCGGAGGCTCCGCAAGGCTGCGGAGGTCCGGGGCCTGGCCTCGGCAACCGTCGAGGAGCCTGTGGAGCCCTCAGCTGAAGAGGTTGCTAAGCCCGTAGTGACCGAGGCCTCGGAGCCGGTGGCGGAGGAGGCCACGAAGCCTGTGGCGGAGGAAGACGTAGGGCATGTGGTGGTTACGCCTCTGGCCGGAGCAGCTACTTCGTCTTCTACCGCGGAGGCGCGCCCCGAGGAGGAGGCGGTGGTGCGGACACCGACACCACCACGTCCCGTCACTCCACCAGAGCGGCAAGAGGAGGTCGCCGCGGAGAAACGGGGAGCGGCTCGCCGGCGAAGGGAGGCGCTGACGTTGAGATGGGGGAGAGATTACTCCGCCGCCCCAAGGCACCGACGCCGCGATGGAGGAAAATGTCCCTCCGCCGCCCCCCCTAACGCAGATGCTGAGGGGGCGGCGGCTTCTTCTGGGTCGCAGCGGGCTCGGCGGCGGCGGACCCACGGTGGCTGGGCAATCTTCCCCTGCCCCTGAAGCTCGAGAGGAGGCGCCGGTTGAAGACGACGGTGCTGGAGCCCATGGCCCCAATGACGGAGAGGGCTCGCACAGCCCCCAGGCCAGGTTGACGCGGGCCCAAGCTTGGAGGTTCCCACCCTCGAAACTAGTGCGCACGAGGGAGCCTCCATGTCTCGTGGGAGTTCCCGGGCTCTGGTCCTGGGTGGCACGAGCTGGAGCGGCGCTCGCCGCAGCTCTACCTTCCGCCTGGCGAGGGGTGCACTGGATGGGCTGGAGGCCCAACTCGCTCTCGAGGAGGCCGAGCTCGCCAGAGAGTACGACGAACTTGAGAGGGCGTGGACCCGCTTCTTCGAGGTCGTGGAGCAACGCCGCCACGACAACGAGGCCATGCAGGCGCAGCGAGAGGAGGCGCTGCGCTTCGCCAAGGAGGTCCGCGAGAGCGCGGTTCGCGAGGCTCAAGAGACCCTGGAGCCACTCCAGGCAGAGCGCCAGGCCGCTGCAGAAGATCGCGAGGCGGCCGCGGCGGAGCGCCAAGCCGCTGCCTCAGAGCGCGCGACCCTCGAGACCACGCTAGCCGCTCAGCGCCAAGAGCTTGCCGACCGCGAGGGGAAATTTGCTGCGGAGTCGGAGGCTACGCGGAAGTCTTTGGACCAACACCGCGTGTCCTTGGATGCCCGTGAGCAAGTACTGGCGGCGCGCGAAGCGGAGGTGCTCAAACGCGAGAGCAGCAACTGCAGGCTGACAAGGAGCTGTCCACGCAGCGCGCGATCTGAGGCGCGGGAGGGCAAACTGGCCGAGGCCATAGGCAAGCATGACGAGGAGGTGGCCAGGCACAAAAAGCTTGTAGAGAAGTCCAACGAAAGCTTGCCGCGAGGAAGGAAGAGGCTGAGAAGGATGCCGCCGCCAAGCAAGAAGAATATCGCTCCGCCGTCGCCGAAGAATATGCCGGGAAGTCAGGAAGCAGAAGGACCGCTTCAAGAAGAAACGCGCGGATGACAATGCCCGCATTGTTCAACTGGAGCACCAGAACGCCAACCTGAACTCCCGGTGAGGCGCGCCAGGGACGGTCGTCGCCGCGCGGAAGAGGCTCGCGAACGTGCTGATCAAGACCTCGCCTCCCTGATGGCTGATATGAGGGAGCTGGCTGCGCAGGCGGGCCCTGCTGTGGAGCGTGCTGCAGAGGATGAGCACAGCGTGCAGGCGGCGCGGGTCCTGACGCAGCAGCGGGAGCGCGTGTTCAAGTCCTTGGTGACCCGGGGGAACACTCTCGCGGGGCAGCTAGGAGTGGATGCTCCTGTTGTTCCCGTCAATGGGAACGCTGACGCCGCCACATACCTCGCCTACTTCGATCAGCTCTTCTCTGTGCTCGAGGGCCCTGTGGCGGAACTTGGCGACGTTGGTGATGAGGAGTGCCGCAAGCTCTTGACCGTGGCGATCGATCGCGTCTTCGCCAACCTCCAGCGCCTTCACCCCGGCTTCGACTTCGAGTCAGTGACCGAGCCCATCGAGGGAGATCCGGCCTGGGAGCTCTCCAACTTGGTTCGAGAAGAAGTCAACGATTACGTCGACCGCTTCAAGAGGGTTGAGGCGGAGCAGGCCGCTGAGGAGGATGAAGGCGCCGAAGAAGAGAAGGCTGAAGAGGACGGCGATGGTGAACCCTCTGCCTAGGCCACTCCTGCAACAAGATGCGCTTGGCGCAATTATCTTTGTTTTAAGACTTGTTTTAATTCACGCTGGCTTGTAAGATACTTTGATCGTATGCAAACATGTGTGTGTGCCCCTCGAAGGGTCCTTTATCCCTGTTCCATGTCTTTCTTCGCTCTACGTCGTCAGGACCCATCTCTTTGCGCTATGACACCGCCGCTACGGTATGCCGGAGCGTGACTCGGCAAGGCCGGGGGGTGTTTAAGGCTTGGAGAGGTAAGGGCTCTCGAGTCGCGGTGCTCGAGGGCTCCCCTTTGACGCACAAGCAGTCCATGGAGTGTGAGAGAGAAAAAACCGCTCGAGGGGCGACAGGTGCCCGTGAGAGGGAGAAAAACTTCTGAGGAGCGCGAGCGCTAGACTTAGCTTGGCGAGACTTTGGCCTCGTAGAGGGCGTTGGCTTCCCTGATGGTGCGCTCCCTTCTAGGGGTCGGAGCGTGACTTCTCGACCTTGGGGAGGACTTCTTGTTCCCTGTATTGGTTAGAGAGGCAGACCCAAAGCAGGCACATGGTAGTAAACACCCATGCGCGCTTATAGGCTTCCTCATGGGTATCTCGCGAGGAGAGTAAGTACCAAGGTCCTTTGGTGAGGTGGCGTGTTTTGGGAGCAAGCCCATGGGCCAGAGCTCTTTGGGGAGGTAACAGGCGTGAGAGCGTGCTCACGTGCTAGAGCTCGGATCCTTTGGATTTTGCGGTGCTGTTGGGGTGCTCTTGAGGCACAGTCACCGTACTCAGCCCCCGCTCGCGAGGTGCGCATGGGGAAGAATATGAGCGCGAAATGAACTAAGATGATGAAAAGTAAAACTCACCACCAAAATATTACATAGCGGCGCCTCAGCGCAATGTTTCATCGAGAAACGAATTGGTTCATTACACTTGGTGTGACCAAGATAAAGTTTTCCATGTCGAGGCATGGGGACCACATTCAGTGGCTGAGACTCTTCACGGCCTGCGGCGGCACGTAATCAGGAGAGCTCAGAGGGGCTGGCCCTCGGGAGGAGAAGCTTTTGTGAAGCTTGGAGGTGAAGTTGTGTGCTTCCCTCTAGAGACAAAAAATGTCTGGCGTGACTATGATCACGGGTAGAACTTGCGTAGATGCGCGATGTTCCATGGATTCTTGACCGGAATGCCGTCCTCCGTTTCGAGGCGTACCGCGCCAGGCCTGGCGATGTGTGAGACCCTGTAGGGGCCTTCCCACATTGGCGAGAGCTTGTGGAGACCTTCCCTGGAGAGGATTCTCCTGAGGACGAGGTCGCCTGTCTCGAGAGTGCGCGGACGTATGTGGCGGCTGTGGTAGCGTCGCAGGTCTTGCTGGTACTTGGCTGCCCTGAGGGCGGCACGGCGGCGCAACCCGTCAAGGAGCAGCAGGTCGTCGCTGTGGAGGTCTGCTTGATCGTCCTCGTTGAAGGCAAGGACCCGTGCGGATCCATGCTTGATCTCTGTGGGGAGGACTGCTTCAGCTCCATACACGAGGCAAATGGCGTCTCACCAGTGGGCTTCGTGGGGTTCGTGCGGATGGACCAGAGCACGGACGGGAGTTCGTCTATCCAGCCCTTGCCGTAGCCCTTCAGGCGATTGAAGCTTCTTGTCTTGAGGCCCTTGAGGACCTCAGCATTTGCTCGCTCGGCTTGGCCGTTGCTCTGTGGGTGAGCCACCGAGGCGAAGCAGAGCTTGGTGCCGAGGCTCTCGCAGTAGGCCCTGAAGATGCCGCTGGTGAATTGTGAGCCATTGTCGGTGATGATGCGATTAGGCACACCAAAGCGGCAGACCAGGCCTCTGATGAATTTTACTGCTGCCCTGGCCGGTATGCTGCGCACTGCTTCAACCTCTGCCCACTTGGTGAACTTGTCGACTGCCACGAAGAGGAAGCGGTAGCCCCCTTGTGATCTCGGGAAGGGTCCCAGAATGTCAAGGCCCCAGACCGCGAAAGGCCACGAGAGCGGGATGGTTTGGAGTCCCAGTGCAGGCTGATGACTTGCTTGGCGTGGAACTGGCACGCATCGCAAGACTGGACGATGGTGGTGGCATCTTGAAGCACTTGGGGCCAGTAGAAACCGCTCCTGAAGACCTTGCCTGCCAGGGTGCGTGCAGAGGAATGGTGGCCACACTCTCCACTGTGAATGTCTCTGATCAGCATGCGGCCTTCCTCGGGGGGGACGCACTTGAGTGCAATTCCATTTGGGCGCTTGCGGTACAGGTCTCCCTCGAGGATGTAGTATGACTTGGCTTGTCGAGCCACTCGTTCTGCCTCCGCGTCTTCTTCAGGAAGGACTCCCTTCAGCAGGTAGTCTTTGAGTTCGTCAACCCAGCCTGTCTCTTGGTGCACCATAGCCAGCAGCAGACGCTCCCCTGAGGATGGACCGCAGTTGGGTGCCCCACCTATAGGAGGTGGTGGGAGTACTTCGTCTGTGCTTGCGGCTGCTGCTTCTTGTGGCTGCTTTATGGACGCCTTGGAGAGTCTCTCTTCAAAGACGCCGGCCGGCTGGGCCTGCCTTCGTGATGCTCGCTTGGCGATGTCATCTGCCTCTTGGTTCTCCTTTCGCGGGATGTGCATGAGCTCCATGCCCCTGAAGTGCTTCTCGAGCTTGCGGACCTCTTCAAGGTAGGCGGCCATGTGGTCGTCTTAGGCGTGTAGCTCTTGTTGGAGAAGTTAACCAGGAGCTGGGAATCACCCTTTATGAGTAAGTGCTTGACGCCAAGGGCGATTGCGGCTCTGAGCCCGGCGAGGAGGCCCTCGTACTCGGCGATGTTGTTGGAGATCTTGTCTATTGTGAAGCACAGCTGGATGGCGTAGTAGAGCTTGTCACCTTTTGGTGAGGTTAAGACAACGCCAGCCCCACCATTGCGGCAGGCGAAAGCTCCATCGAAGTGCATGGTCCAGTGGCTTGGCATTGTATCTCCCGATGACGCGGTTTCTTCTTCGCGAGGCTCTTCAGGAGTTGGGTCTGTCCACTCGGCGACGAAATCCGCCAGCGCTCTCCCTTTTATGACTCTTGTGGTGTCGAAGCGCAAGTTGAATGGCTGCAGCTCAATGTTCCATCCTGCGACGCGGTCAGTAGCGTTGGGGTTGCGCAGGATCTGCTCCAGGGGGAAGGACGTGACCACCGTGATGGGGTGACCCTGGAAGTAGTGGCGCAGCTTCCTGGAGGCGATGAGTAGCGCGAGGAGGAGCTTCTGCTGCACTGGGTACCGCTCGCGAGCATCTCGCAGTACAGTACTGACGAAGTAGACTGGATGCTCGACGAGGGTCGTTGATGGTGCGGCAGCGTCGGCTCCCTCGAGAGGCTCCTCAGGAGTTTTGGCGAGGTTTGCCTGTGGAGGAGCCTCGGCAGGGTGCTCGTGGAGGGCTCGACTTGAGGCTGTGGGCCTGGCACTGGGTCTGGAGAGACTGTTCCTTCGTCGGGAGGTTCTGGACTTGGTGTGGCAGTGCTTTTCTTGGGAGAACTGGCTCTTCTCTTTCCACCACCAGGACGGCGCTAGCAGTTTGTGGAGTGGCTGCTAGGTACAGCTTCAGATGCTCGCCTGCCCTGGGGGCTACCATGACTGGTGAGCTAGCCAAGTATTTCTTCAAGTCCTTAAATGCTTCGTCAGCCTCTGGAGTCCACTTGAAGGTGCCGGATTTCTTCATGATCTTGAAAAATGGCAAGGCTCTCTCGCCGAACTTGGAGATGAAGCGGCCTAAGCTGGCCATGCATCCTGCTAGGCGCTGCATGTCCTTGAGGCGGCGAGGTGGCTGCATGTCTTCTATAGCCTTGATCTTGTCAGGGTTTGCTTCTATGCCGCGGTGGGACACGAGGAACCCGAGGAGCTTGCCTGAAGGCACCCCGAAGACGCACTTGGCGGGGTTTAACTTGATGTTCACCTTGCGCAGGCTGGCGAAGGTTTCCTCGAGATCCTTCAAGAGAGTGTCTCCCTCGCGAGACTTGACCACGATGTCGTCGACATAAGCTTCTGCATTTCTTCCCATCTGAGCCCCCAAGGCGATCCTCATGAGCCTCTGGAAGGTGGCGCCGGCATTTTTCAGGCCAAAGGGCATGCAAGTGTAGCAATACACACCACAAGGGGTGAGAAATGCTGTTTTCTCCTCGTCTTCCTTGGCCATTTTGATCTGGTGGTAGCCTGAGAAGGCATCCAGGAAACAGAGGAGATCACAGCCGGCGGTGGAGTCCACAATCTGGTCTATCCTTGGCATGGGGTATGGATCCTTGGGGCAGCCTTGTTCACGTCTGTGTAGTCGATGCAGAGCCGGCCTCCTCCATTGGGTTTTGGGACAACCACACCGTTGGAGAGCCAAGTGGGGTGGGCAACTTCTCGAATGATGTCTGCTGCTTTCAGCTTCTCTACTTCTTTGATGATGAACGCTTGCTTCTCGGGGGCTTGTTTCCGCGCTTTTGCTTTACAGGGCGTGCGTCTGGACACACGGCTAAGTGGTGCTCGATCACCTCCCTTGGTACACCGGACATTTCTGACGGAGTCCATGCGAACATGTCAGAATTTGCCCGAAGGAAGGCGACGAGCGCGCTTTCCTATTTGGGAGGCAAGCCAGCGCCTATGGTGACGCTAGCCCCCGAGCCTCAGCCCCCGAGCCGCTGGTGCTCAGCGACACCTTCTTTGTAGATGCTTGCTCTTGAGTGAACAGTTGTTTCTTCTTCTTGGGCCTCTCGAGAGGCTCCATGTCCTCGTCAGCGGGGAATGCCATGGCAGCGGCCTTGTAGGCGATCTCGACGGCGCGCGTGGCGTCCTGTACGTGACCACGTATGGTGATGGTGCCACCGCTGCCAGGGATCTTGACCATGTTGTAGGCGTGGTGCGTGACGGCCATGAACTTCGCGAGGGCGGGGTAGCCGAGGATGGCGTTGTAGGGCAGGCCAATGTGCGCGACGTCGAAGTCAATTAGCTCGGTGCGGTAGTTCTCCTGCGTGCCAAAGTGACCGCGAGCCTCACTTGCCCCAGAGGCGAGATTGAGCCGCTGGTGACCCCGGTGAAGGGCCTGGAGGGCATGAGCCACTCGTAGGGCACTTGAAGCGTCTCGAAGGTCTCGACAGAGATGACGTTTAGGCCTGCACCCCCATCAATGAGCGTCTTGCCGACGGCGATGTTGTTGATGGTGGGGGTGCACACCAACGGGAGGGTGCCCACAGTCTTTGTAGACTTGGGGTGATCTTTGGCGTCGAAGGCGATGGTGTACTGGGACCACTTGAGGGGGCGGGACGTCTCGACCCCGGGAAGCGCTGCGTTGAGCTCGCGAGCGAACTGCTTGAACTGGTTGTTCGACTTGGGCGCCTGGGATCCGCCGAGGATGCATGCCATGGCACCCTTGGGGGCCTGGTAGCCTCCAGGCTCTTCGTCGGGAGATTGTTGTTTTTCTCGGCGGCATTCGCCTGAGTTCCCTGGGCCTCTGGAAGTTGCCCTTGCGTCCACCTTTGCGGTAACCACGGCCTCTGCCGCGGCCACCGCTGCCTTCTTCTTGCTCACGCTTCTTGCTCAGTGCTTGAGGTCATAGCAGTTCTCCGTCGCATGGCCGCGCCTGTTGTGGTAGATGCAGAACGGGCGGTTGTCCACCTTTTTCTCGCCAGCCTCTGGAGAGTCCTCGCGAACATGCTTGGCGTCGGGTTCAGCTGCCAGGACTGCGGTAGGCTTGCGCTTTGATCTCGTCACGCCTCTTCTGGGTCTTGGATCCCTCGACAGGGTCGTCTGTCGAGCCCACCTTGACGAAGAGGAGCCCTTCTCTGCCTTGGCGCATTTGTCTGCGATGTCGAAGAGCTTCACCACGGAGGAGAGGGTATCATGGATGCCGAGCTTCTCGAGCATCCTGTGGTTGGTGACGCCCTCTCTGAAGGCCGCAATGACGTGCGAGTCCGGGATGTTCGGGATCTTGTTGCGGACTTGGCTGAAGCGCTGGATGTACCTGCGGAGGGTCTCGCCAGGCTTCTGGCGCACAGCTCGCAGGTCGTTGTAGGTGAGGGCGCGCTCGTACGTGCCCTTGAAGTTCGCAACGAACTGCTGGCAGAGCTCCTCCCACGAGTCAATGGAGTCCTCGGGAAGGTTCAGGAGCCACGACAAGGCGGAATCCTTGAGAGCGTGGGAGAACCAGTTGGCCATGACCTTGTCGTCTCCCCCCGCAGCTTGGATGGAGGTGGTGTAGAGCTGCAAGAACTCGATGGGGTTGTTCGTGCCGTCGTAGCCCTTGGGTAGGTCAGGCCTGAACTTCTGTGGCCAGACGACGCGACGCAGGTTGCGGGTGAAGGCCGCGCAACCTGTGGCGTACGAGGCGATGCCACCCTGAAGAGCACGGCGGTTCTGTCGCCCTGCTTGGCCGATTTCCTCGACGATGCGCTTCTGGAGGTCCTTCTGGCGCTCCATTTCCACCCGCGCGTCTGGGGGTGTCCGCTGCACGATTTGACAATCGCGCGGCGAAGACGCGTGGGATGCGGCCTTGTGCGCCGCGGCTGGAGGCGGACCTGGCGGAGGCGGCGGCGGAGGCGGCGGCGGAGGTGCGCCATGCGCGGTGGTTCCAGCGCGTCCGGAGTTGTGGTGCACCAGAGAGCGCGACGCCGCAGGAGCAGCGCGCGGTGCCGCCGCAATGTCGACGAGGTGCTGAGGCGGCCGAGCCAGTTGTCGTGCGCCTCAGCTGTGGGACGGTAGCGGAAGAGTTCCGCGGCCATGAGCAGCGCGGTGTTTGGGCTGGGCGCTGGACGCCCAAGAGTGGAGGCGCTGTGGCGCTGGGACGGGTGCGAGGACTCAGCGTCCTCGCCGTGCCCGTGGTCGACGTCGTCGTCGAAGCGGTCGTCGTGGTTGCCGTCGTCGTCCTCGGGGTGCTCCACCCGCGGTTCAGCGGTGTTGCGCCCCGTGGCACGGCTGGCGCGGGGACGGCCGCGAGGGTTGGTGGTGTTGGCAGCGGGCTCGGTGGTTGCCCTGCCTGACGCCCGCCGGGTGGCGCGAGCTGCGCGAGTGTCCGCCATGGTGCAGAGGTCGATGAAGGTTGAAGACGCGCCTCAGCCCCCTACCTGGCGCGCCAATTGTCGGAGAATGACTCCCACGAAACAGGGATAGTCAAGCTCACGAAGAGAGTTCGTGTAAGGGGCTGAACACGTTGGTCAAACAACCCTCAACCTGCACGGCGACGGTGCTCGTCGAGCAAGTGGAGGGACATCACGACAGAGATGAACACCAGCCCGTACCCAGGTTCACGGCCCTCGTGTGGAGGTAATACCGCTACTCCTGCTTGTCTGTATTGCACTGCTTGTAGAGGTTACAGTACAATGAGCTTGCCGAGGGCTCTCTTTTGGCAATGGTGTACAAGGAAGGGAAGCAATGGTCTTCTTCTTCCTTGCGCGTAAGTGGCTATGCTGGAATGAGAATGCGATCCCTTGCTACGGTGCACCTTGTCCTCCTTTTATAGGCGCCCCGTGCTCCCTCCTTGCACTCGCACTGTGGTAGGGCTGTCACGTGGCGCAGAAGGTGGAGCGCGGTGCATCGCAGCCCGGTGTCCATGGACGCGGTCCATGAGCGTAAAGCTGACTCCTGTAGCAGAGTACCCACCGTCCATGCAGGACGGCCAGCTGGGGCCGCAGAGGAACGTGGGGGTGCCCACGGTGACGTTGGCCTTGGAGCGTAGCGCCGGCCGGTCCCCTTATCACCAAAGAGGAAATCCTTGTAGTCCGGAGCGGGTGGCACAGCTTTATTGACCCCTTTAATCACCAAAATGGCAACTGCGGCGTCGTCGTCACCGCGCGCAGGGGGCGCGTCACTCTGCGGCCGCTGCAGAGCCCATGTGCGCTCTGCAGAGGTTGCTTTGCAGCGAAGCGATCTCCACGAGGGCTTGGACGCCCTGTAGAGAATTCGGCGTTGACCTCTCCCCAGGGGAGATTTCCTTGAAGAGGGGGCAGCAGTGGATATGGCCTCCGCAGGCCTCTGCTGCCTCAAATGCCCTCGCGAGGCAATGAGCCTCGCGAGGCTCTCCAGGCCGTAGGCTTGGTCCTTAGCGAAAATTCGCCATCAAGTGTCGAGGGCCGTATAGGACAGGCCCAGCACACCCTGGATTTCACTGGGCCGACACAATCTCCCCCTAATCTTGACTTGTCGCTCCTCGTACTCGTTCCGGTCATGACTCGACATAGCTCCACGTCACACCTTGACCGTCATGTCCGTACATTAAGTATGACCACGCAGGAAACATGCAATGCACCTTCATTGCTCTGCTATGTTGTGCCACCGCCGTTGATCGGCCTCCCGCACTCGGTTCGCACCTATGTGCCACCGCTATTGCGGTCCTCACACTCGGTTCGCACCATACTTCTCTGTACTTGCTTGCAGTAGCTTCTCCTTCTACCGGTCGCACATCTCCTCGCTTTACGGTAGCTACGCCCACCACCGTCCGCCTTCGGCATCGCATCGAATCCACACTGGCCGCAACCAGGACGCTCCACGAGGACATGGACACAACTCACGAAACAATGTGCATACCTCAACCGTGACGCGCTTCAACTGCAACGGATCTTCATAGAGACAAGCACTTGGAAACGACGACGACTCACATAGATGACGCCGACTCAACGTGCCAACTCGCACGCCCATGACTCTCGGACTCTTCTAACTCCCCGAAGACGAACTTGATGAGACTCCCGACGCCGTACCTCGGCACCACCGTTCCATCAACGATCATCCACCTCCACCAGCTTGCCGACGACAGCCCTCTGCCGTCTCCTCCGTGTCGCTCCGCCGAACGACGATCGCCCGCCCCGAGGCGCTAGTCCAGGTCGCCTCCCCGGGGCAAGCGTGGCTTCAAATCTTCGACCTCGCTCTGATACCAATTGTTGGGTTTCGCCCACAGGATCGATCACATAGAACTACACAAAGACACGCACAAAAAACTATAGCCAAGGACGCGTGTCGCACCCATTCTTTTTCTCTCTTTATTTCTCAACTCAACCTGCGGTACAATCTTAAGGACCTGGCTGTGCATATATATATGCAAGAACAGCCGACCTAACACAACCTAGGCCTACTCGTATACAAACTGCTTATACCATACGAACTAGACTACCAGCTAAACACGATATGCAAACCGACTTGGGCATACCAAATTTCCGTACAACTACTACTACTTGGACTAGGACACCGACTCACAAGCATGCAAGCCGGCCAAACATACCATCGTATAGCCTAATCACCTAGTCTAATTATACCCACATGATTAAGGCAAGATTAATTCCAACAGACTGCACGTTTCCGTTCAACTACATCTACGTGTACAGGCTGTGTTGTGGTCTGCCGGTGGTGGGTTGTTTGCTGGTTGCAGCATCCTTCTTCATGCGTCTGGTATGGTAGAGTCCTTCTCCCTGGTCGGATTGTTGTCCCATGATTTCTTCTGCCGATAGCTCTATGCCTGCCGTGATTTAGCTTTAGGCCTTGTTCTGCAGGAGAGTATTGGAGTGTTTTTCTGTGTAATTTTCCCAAGTGTTTTGGTGAAAACACTTCCTCCACCCAAAACACCCCAATCCCTACCAATCCCCTTCTCTACCAAAACACCCCACAAATTTAGTTGTTTGGTACAAGTGTTTTGCAAAGAGCTGTTTTTTCACACCTAGTGCACATAATTACGAAATTGACATGTTTTTGTCATCAATAAAAATCTGATAATTTTTAACAGCATGTAAGCACACAGTTTATCAACAAAATATGATACTTTTTCACAGCACATGGGACACACAATTTAAGCAATCCATAACATCAAGTAACAATAACTCCTGTCTCCCAGGTTTATCCCAGGTTATTACACAAAATTTGATCAAAATTATCAAATGCTTCTCACGAATTTAATTTTGCTTCCCAGGTTTATCCCAGATTATTTGACAAGATGGTCACATAAACAAGAAAGAAGCTTGCAGCAAGAAGATCACTGCAGCAACATTGTAGACATGATTGATCACCGCAAGAAGATCATCGCAGCAAGAAGATCATCACATCAATAAGATCATCGCAGCAAGAAGTTTGCTTCATGAAAAGATGTTTCTGCAAACAAATGTAGACATATGTTGTTAAAGCATTCCATTTATGATCACAACACAATCTCCAAACAATAGTGGAGAAAGTACATAAGAACAAATAAATTCTACAATAGTGGCATTTATCTACTCCTTTTCTATTATAGTTTGCTTCATGATTGATCTGGTGGATGAGGCACAAGTTTGGTGTTCATGCGAATGATCTGGGGGAAATATGGTGAAAGAATTTGCACAACACAAACCTGGAATAGCCAGCGAGGCTTTCAGGTGAAACGGCCATTCCTCTTGCTGTAGGTGCATTCTTGAGGTGTGTTTTGAGGCTACAGTTCCCAGAGGCGATCGAGGAGGCGACTCGGCGATCCCCAGCGGCCGCCGGCGTATCCGGGGATTCTCACCCTCCGTCGGCCGCTCCGGCGGCGGGAGGGTGGGAAATCCCCGGATCTGCGTTCCGGTGAGGTAGGAAGGGAGTCTTGGGGCGGCGCTGGCGTGGGGGGTCGCCGGCGTCGTCTTTTTGGTGCTCTGCGGCTCCCCCGTTCCGGCGTCGTCTCTGGCGGCGCGGCCGAGCTGCGGGTGAGTCACCTTCCCCCCGTCGTTTTCTCTGGCGGCGGCGGCGGATTGTGGCGTGTGTATAGCTGGTTGGTGGAGGAGGTTCAAGGCGGTGGAGGTGCGGGTCTGCGGCGCGATGGTGGAGGATCTAAGGCGCAGGTCTCAGATCCGGGACGGATCTTGCTTGGGGAGGATGATCCCCGGCCGATGCTGCTTCGCCGTCTTCAAATCCAGCTCCACGGAGCTGGTGGCTACTGCGGCTCGTCGACGCCCTCGGGCTAGGAGCTCGTCTGCTCCCGCGGCGGGTGGTCCTGGAGGCTGGCTTCTTCGTCGTCCTCGACGGTGGAGGGACGGCTTGCCGGGCGCCCTGGAGGTTGAAGATGGAGAGCGCCGCCGCTGTTCTTCGTTTCTTCTCCTTTTCTTTGCTTGTATTCCGATATGTAAGGCTCCCTTTCCAGTATGAATATAAGTATGAAAAAGTCAAAAAAAAAAAAGAGGGATTGCATCCAGGATAAATGTCCGTGTTCTCCCTAATTTATCAGCCAAAGCACCTCCAGTAAAAGAACCTACTGTAGCGCCAGCAAGGGTTGTGCTAACCACCCATCCTGAGTGAAAGGCAGATGCATTGTAAAGCATAAGGCAAAATAATACCTCATGGAACCATGCTATGAAGTCCTAGCGTATATATTATTCTTACCCATTCAAAAATTAGTATGCAAACAGTGTGTTGCAAAAGAAAAGGTTGTACAGAACTGATCTGAAATTTCATATGTCCCCGTTGCAGATACGGACAGAAGGCTAGGTAGTAAAAAAGGTTCAAAAACTGCAGTACAACTATTGAAGCATGGCTTATATGTTGAGCAGGTAAAAGAAAGCCATACCTTGTAACACGGCATTTTCAGCTATCCCAAGATCTTTCGAAAGATACTCAAGTGCGCCATTGACCACACTAAAGCACATACAGTCAAAATGAGAGATTCAATTTTGCTAGACATTGTTATATATCAAGTAAATTCAGAATAGGAATCCCTACTGCTGTTCAGACGCAACCAGACGCAATCAAGAACCGACCGGATCAAGAATCCACAAAATGCATCTAAATCGAGGCATGAAACCCTAGATTTGCCCACAGACTGCAATACTATGGACGGGATCAAAAGAGAACGGGACGGGGGTAAGACATACCTTGTAGAACTCGGCGTCGGCGGCGGCGGAGAAGAAGAGCTGCGGCGGCGGAGCGCGGCGGTGGCGAGGAATTCGTGCCCGTCGGCGGTGGCGGTAGGAGCGTGGAGAGAGGTGGTTGCCAGCAGCTGTGGGGAGGCGCAACGGCGGAGGAGAGAGACGGCGGAGGGAGACGGCGGAGGGAGCGACGGCGGAGGGAGCGAGCTGCGCCGCCAGCGAGCGAGACACGGCAAGACGCGAGCGAGACCTCGCGTCTCGTTTACACGCCAACCCGACGGGGTTCCACAGTTTTTCCGGACCCGGCCCAACCAAAACCGGCCTGCCGAACAGCCTTCTAGTGTTTTCGGTGTTTTTATTTGGGCCGGGAATATACACGGAAAGACCTGTCAAAACCGGCCTGCCGAACAAGGCCTTACTGGGTCTTTCCGACCAGGGTTTCGAGGGTGCGGCGTCTTACTTTCGGGAATTAAGATAAATTTGATTCTAATATGTGAAGAAATGTAATGGTCTTTGTGAGATGTATCCATATTTGAGAATGTGAATCACATTGTGAATGATTGATTCTTATGTCCATGACCTATTTGATTTTCCCTTGTTTGGGATCAAATGATGCATTTTAAAGTGAATAATTTTCGGTTAGATATATGGAGTTACAGTTTCCTGCTACCTGGGACAAATGGGACTGCTTAGAAATGAATGGAACGCACCCGCTGGTGTATGATGCAGTTTTGCGGACAAGGAAAATCTTTTCGGCTGTAGAAACTAAGCAGATGCTCTATCTGTTGCATTCTCATCTTTAGCTAATAACTAGTGGCCGTGCACGTGCAACGCATGTCTCATAATTTATTTTAATAGATTATTTCATTGAGTTATTTTATCAAGCCAGTTAAATTTGTTTCGTGATAGAAATTTGAAATAGGTCAAAAAGTAATATATCAGCTATCATTAATCTGGTTGGACCAACATTGCATTTGAACGCCGTTCTTCCAAAAAAAAAATGTTTGGTGGCAATCCCTATAATTATCACGAAAATGAAAAATGTATATTAAGTTGTTAAACATTGGAACATCTGAATCGTTGATCATATATTAAACGACTCAAAATTTAATGTATAACACATGTGTGATTTTTTTAATAGTAGTATAGAGTTGCGATGTTATCCTCTCCGTGCGGCCACCGTAGATAGACCCTTATCACGCCGACTGGCGGTCCACTCCACACTCCAGCCCGCCGATGCATCAATAATTTAATATGATCCAAAACCATATCTATATTCTTCCACAGATTGTTCCAGGTCACCAATGTCCTAGTTAATACCATTATTATCTAATAAAAATGTCCCAATCAATATGCTCTAGTCCGTTCATATTAAATCCATGAGCTTTTAATGTGTGATATGAAAATAGCCACATACTGAGAGACATGTAGTGAAGGAGGATTAACCTGCAATGGGTTTCGAATTGTCAACCGCGTACTTCTATAGAAAATTTCTTCCACATTACGTATCTGATATGTTGCAGTCCTTATTTTACCTTATCCTCTGGATGGCAGTCCCTGACAAAAGTTGTATAGTTCTCAATGGCCTGTGAGACAGGACACTGATGAGAACTTCGACTTTGCACTCTTTCGGATCTAGGTGATCAACCATACTAAGCAGTCCCGTCCAGCGTCGAGGCTCCCGTCGATTTACATATGTATGAACATATCCACCACGTCGATTTCTCCTCGTTCATGTACGCCGACAGGTTCAAGTACTGCTGCTGATCCTGCTCTCGGTCCCGGCTCGGCTTCCACCACCTCCCGGCACACGATTCACGTCGTCGCCCGCCTTAGCGGCTGCCCTTCCACTGCGCGGAACACTCGACGTGGATCAAGTTCCGGCACGTGCTTGCCCCGTTGCCGCCGGCCGCAGCGTCGGACACTGCCTTCGACCGCCACGCTGCCGCCTCCGCCATTAGCCGGGGCAGCCGCTCCTCTAGCACGGCGTCTTGTCACGCCGCCTTCAAGGCGTCCACTTCCTTCTCCCTGACCCACTGCTCCGAGTAGCGACTGGCTGTGCCGACGCCTCGTATCAGCCAGCGCGTGCTGGAGTCTCTCCGCCTACAAAGCAACAACGATCTCAACGTCATCAGCTAATCAGCAAAGCACAAAGCAGTCACCGCGTTAATCAATCGAGACAATGATTAAAGGAAGGTAAACGGGCGGATCCTCACGTGTTCTTGGATCAGGCATGTCCCTCTCGTTCCTGTGGTGGTCGTCGACCGCGTGGCGACCTTTTCTGGGAGGAAGGATGACGATGTGCACGCTCGTCGTCTGAGCCTCCATCATGGAACTCGAGCCGCAGGCCCGTCGTCGCCGGCCGCCTGTGTAGCTGCGCCAAGCTTATCACCATCTGCAGAGAACCCTAGGCGTCTCGGTGTTGCGCGGCCGCTTCCGTTCGTTTCCGCCATCTGCGATACGACGGCATCGGGCCAAGAAGTCAATCGCCTGAACATTTGTCGCTGGCCGATTGGGTTAATCAAGTGGAGAGGAGAACAAAAAGAAACGAAAGGGTACGGTGGCAATTTGGTCGTATTATGTGATTTGGTGGGAGGGCAAAACGGTCCAAAACGGACATTGTTGAGTTGTCAAACATTGGGACGATCTGGGCTGTTTGATCGGATATTGAACGGCTCAGATTTAATGTATCCCAACAAGTTTGCTCTTTTAATAATAGTATAGATAAAAAGAATATTAGGAGTGACCCTTATCTGTGCTTCCTCACTTATTGTTCAGTTTATTTTCTTGTGATATAAGCACCACATGTTTTCACAAATAAAATTTATACTGTTTTTTAGAATACTAAATTAGAATTTTGATTTGTAACTTCATTACATCACCGTGGAGTACTCATAAGTCATAATGATAACCTTAAAACACTAAGCAAAAGGTGTACTTTCCTTCTTCCCCTATGAAGTGCGGGTACTCATTTTCTTTCAACTGATCTGACCAGATAGCCTTCTAGGTTCGGCTAATATGTTGTTTTTCTATTCACAATAGTATAATGAAAAAGGCATGCTATATTAGCATGCAACAAGTATCAGATTTCAGATCGGTACAAGATATGCAACCTGTAACCACAACGACTTCAAATTTCTTTTCAAAGTATCCATGAAATAAACATTTCTTTCATTTTTTTCTAAATGGGTGCTTTGATTACCTTCTGTCCTAAACAAGTTTGCTGTTTTTTTTTTTACAGGGAATGGATCTTATGCATGAAGTATTACATGAAGGTATCCGAGCCCCAAAAATCTAGAATATGTTCTTAGTATCTATCAATGAACATTTTTTCTTCAAAACGTAGCTTCGATTCCTTTATTGCGGTTGAAGATTTGTCATTTTAGTTGTTCATCATGAACTTCACAGAAGCTATTTTCACTGCTTTAGGCTATTAGTCAGATAATCTTTCTCTATTGCCGCCACTTGTGAGGTCATATTTTATAAAATCTTGGTACCTCTTATGTCTTAGTGAATGAAAGATTATGTAATATGTATCCTGAGCTTTATCTTTTCATGCTTGCAAACTGATTGGTTGAATTGTTAGTGCAAAGGGGAATATTATACCTACCTGTTGCTTGCATGTTAAGGCGGCTTCGCTGATATGATATCTAATTTGGGAAATCCGTCTCCATAATAGTTCATTACTTCTTATAAATAGTGAGGTGTAGCTGCTTAATTAACAGTGTCGTGCGATGAATATAACTGGTACTTATTTTTCAAAAAGCTAATTATATCTCATCTATCGTGTAAGTTTGCCCGGTTCATCCACTCTGTGTGGGCACCAGTGAATATAAATCAGTTCAGCGACAAGCAACTAATTGCGTTGTAAGTAGCTAATTAGTCAATGGTTAATAGTTCACTCCTTTCATCTTCTTTTATATGACTGAAAGGGAAAACTTGCGGATTTTTTATTGCTCAGGACACCTTCCTTTGTGGACATTTAAACGGGTTGCTCTCAGAATTTACTTATCATAGATTTAACTACTACTCTCAAAGTGGGTAACCTGCCAGGTTATTTTGTCAGGTCGGTTTACCTCAAAGAGAAACTCCCAGGCCATATTTTGCTTTGCTCTAAGTAAAATCAATTGAAGCTGCAAAAAAATTCATGTATCTCCTGTGACTTGTGATCTTTGTACAGGCTGTTCTGCTAATTTTCGCATCCATGCACGAACGTCACGACTATTAAAAAAATGACTAAACAAACGCCCTGCCAACCAGGCGATGCATGCACGCAGGGACGACGGCGCGGCGAAGCGCGCTGCTCCGTCTAGTCAAGTCCTCTTGATGTCGTAGCCACCGTCCCCAATCTTCAACTCCAATGCTCTCCAATCTTCTATCCATTGACGTGAGTTAATTCTAAAAAACTACACTGAGCAAATCATCAAATTAACATATTTGCTTCTCTCTCATTTCATAGAAGGCTCACGTGGAAACCATGGAGATCGATCTTTTAGGCTCTATTATTACAAACGATAGCAAATAAACGATGAAGAAAACGGAAGATCAACAAACGGGGACACGATATTTAACGTGGAAAACCTCTCCAACAATGGAGGAGAAAAAACCACGGCGCCAGCCAGCAATATTTCACTATATCGGGTGAGGTTATAAACGCCGTGATTTACAAGTTGCGACTTATCCCAACCGGCAGCTTACAAGATGTATATATGGTGGTAAAACCCTAAGTTGGCTGCAGTCCGACTCGGCAACCATACCGCGGGGGCTGCCGTCCCCACACTCCCGCAAGTGGGCAACCGGATGGGCTAACTTCTCCGCCACGCTAAACCTTCCGGCGACGGGCCTCCGCTTCGCTTCGAAATTAGCCTTTATCTTTATAAGAATTTGGATCACATCAAAATAACATTCCACCTTGAGACAAATTCCATCTTGTAGCATGAACGAGAAGTTCACCCTGAAATAACAAAGACAAAACACTTTCGGCGCCAAAATAGCCTCTTGGGCTAGACAGTGATACCAACTAAGGCCGAGCAAAACTCGAACTGGTTTTGTCATCATATCAGCAGGATTATCGTGAGTGCTTATCTTACATACCTTCAGCTTACCTTGTGCAACAACATCACGCACATAATGATATTTGACGTCAATGTGCTTTGTTCTCATAGAACATCTGATCCTTATTAAGGTAAATAGCACTCTGACTGTCACATAATGGTATTTGACGTCAATGTGCTTTGTTTTCTCATGTAACATCTGATCCTTAGTAAGGTAAATAACACTCTGACTGTCACAAAACTGGTTAATGCAAGTATCATCTCCACAAAGTTCAGCAAACAAACCTTTCAGCCAAACCGATTCTTTACATGCTTCAGCAATAGCCATGTACTCTATTTCAGTGGTAGACTGGGCAACAACAGACTGCAACGTTGCCCTCCAACTCACGGCACAACCACCAAGCGTGAACACATAACCTGTGAGAGACTTCCTCTTATCCAAATCGGCAGCAAAATCTGAATTCACATAGCCAGCGAGTCCCTCATCAGTCTTGCCGAACTTCAGGCAAGCATTGGATGTGCCACGAAGGTACCTTCCAACGTTTTTACCAGGATTAGCCATGTATCTACTAACCAAACTCATAGCATATGATAAATCAGGACGGGAGCAAATCATGGCATACATTAAAGAACCAACACATTAGAATATGAAACTCTTGACATGTACTCAAAATTCTCATCCGTACTAGGACATTGTAAAACTGACAATTTAAAATGAGGAGCCATAGGAGTACTAACAGACTTTGCATCATGCATGTTAAAACGATGAAGAACTTTCTTAATGTAATTTTGCTGACTAAGAAACAACAAACCAGAATTTCTGTCACAGGTAATCTCCATATCTAGAATTTTCTTAGCAGCACCAGCATCCTTTATCTCAAACTCACTACTGATAACCCCCAAGGGCAAGGGATCACTGTAGCACCTCTCAATGTGGAAGTAAGGTATCGATCCGCAGAAACAAGAAGGAAAAGTTATCTATTCCCTACAACTAAAGTGTCACAAGTTTTAGTTGATTATGCACTAAACAAGTTTAGAGAACAAGATGGTTGGTTTGATGGATGTAAAAGTGTCCCAATCCTCTTCTTTGCAAGAGGACAAGACAAAGGTAGTAGCAAGTGAAAGCTCTTAAAGAGAGAAAGCCCAATCCTCTATGTAGCAAGAGGACAAGCTCAAGTGTGTGTTTCTTATAGGAACAATGGACATGGTTCATGGGTTCACTTAATCCTCTCTTTCTCTCATCTACGGTGATCATCATGTTATAGATAAAGTACACACAATTGTCATGTTTTAATGGTAGCTTTTTATGACGGCTATATGTCCTAAAACACATAGTTGAAAGAAATACTCATTTGTGTTGCTAGGTCACCCTCGTAAGACTAGCGTGGTTTCTCTCACTCCCACATCATACTCTTTCTTTTTACCCCCAGATAAAGGATGTTGGGCGGTACTGTGTCACTCAATACCTATGCCGTGTCACATCGGCCATCCCGTAACCACATACATCATACTTCAAAGTATGACAAATCACAAAAGCTCCAACACAACGGTAAATGCATAACAAATCATCTCACACCACAATATTCACCACAAAGGTATTACATAGATGACCGTAATCATGTTCAGCAGCTCATACGGTACAAATTAGTGAAACTCAAGAGAGAGGAGAGATACAAAAGTTACCACCACAAACCCTAGTCCAGGGGTGGACTACTCCCCCTTCATCATGGTGATGATGGTGGAGAAGTTCTTGCTGTAGATGTTGATGATGAACACGCCGGAGGGGGGTGGAGCCCTCCGGAGGCGATTCCGGCGGCGTTTCCCCCCTCCGATCTTCTCCGGCGGCAGCCTTCTGTCTCTCTGTTTCGTGGTTTTGTGTTTCTCCGCCGCCTCCTTTCGCGAAACGCCAGGAGACCTTTTTATAGACGTTTTTAGGTCAAGACGGAGTCGGTGGACGAAAGATCGACGGCCACGGAGCTCCGAGGGGGAAAAGAGCTGGGCCCACGCGGCCAGGTACAGTAGGCCGCGTGGGACCCTCCCATTTCCAGCCTGTTGGGCTTCTGGTCTTCAATTTAAGCCCATTACGTTCGTCTCGAAAATTCTGAACCGTGCTCTTTGACCTTGCCCTTTTTGGAGTCCCGAAGCCCCCGGAAAGTCTGAAACACTAAAAAAGACGTTTTCTGGAAAAACAGGGTTAATTCCAAATAAATGGGAAAACTATGAAGTATTCCCAAAATCATTATAAAACATTGATATAACCCTTATATGATGCAAATATGATTGGAATATGAGTAAATAAAGTGCAAAGTTCATGTATGCATTTTACATGCATCAACATCCCCAAGCTTAACCCATGCTCGTCCTCGAGTATGAAGGTGATAAAACTAACATGGACTTTGCAATTTAATACTAACAATGGATATCAAAGATGATTACAATTGCTACATAAAGTCAAATGATTCATTCTTCAAAGGAGTAGCAATATGCAAGACAGTTTATGAAGTGATATCAAGTATTCAAGACAAGGATGTTCATTGATAGCTCACAAAGTGTAACATAGAAGCAAGTAATATGGACATTCTTACTTTTGCATACATGTGGTCCATAGAGTGATGATGAAAATCTGAATATGTTTGGTGGACACTTTGGAAAGATGAATAAGTGAGTAGAGGTAAAGCATGCATAAGTTTCATCTAACCTCCAAACTCTCCTACTTAAGTTAATGATTGCAATGTGGTAATACTTGGTGTCAAGCTCTCATTCCCCTATCATAGCATCTTGAATGATTAAAGTTTAATGTGAAAGCAAATATGAGTAGTGTGCTTGACAAAGTAAAGGTTGGATGTCTCATGCCCCTTGAATACAAGTACCTACACCATGATTACTCAACTTATTAAACAAAGCAAGTTCAAGTTATATATCATTGTAAGTAATAATAGTATCATCAAGAGCGTCAACTGGGGTACCTCTTGTCCCAGGATATGGAACAAGCCCATATCAAAATGACAAGACAAACAAACAAGATGAAAACCTCAACACCCTTTTTATTTACCATTGGAATAGCTTTTTATTGTAAGGTGTGTCATAGATAATTCACCATAGCATGTAAGTAAATTTCCACCATGAATAATGCATGGCTTAGATTAGCGGCCCAGGCGTCTCTCTAACCATTTATACAAACTCATTTAAACTTCTTCATTTCCACCTCATTTCACATGATAGGCATCCATAAACAAAAGTACATGATATCAACTAAATGAGATGAAGGAGCATGTTGAAAGCTTGCATGTGACAGCACATATGGGCTAACTCCCAACCTCAACATTTATCAAGCCACTAGCATCATAATCTTAATCACAATGGGTCATGTTTTATTTATTGCAATAGATAAAAATGTGCATCAAGTTCGTGAGAGCTATATAACCAACTTTTCCATGGCAATCAATAACATAATCATTTTCATTCAGAGGTATAGATAACACAATATCATGATGAACATACTCGGAATAGCATATAGCTAGTAGGTAGATATGGTGGACTCACTGGAATAACTTTGGTTGAAGGTGTTGGAAACAAGTTTTTGACTTGTTGGAATGTTTGGGCTAGCAAAAGGGAGAAAGTTGACCATCTAGATGCATGCATGAGTGTCCATAGAACTAACTAATCCATGTTAAACCAAGTAAAATAACAATCAGCACCAAAACATGAATAAGTGATAGCTCTTCAAAAAGGATTTGCAAACTATTACTCATAAACAAGCTCATGAATCATGCAACTATATGTATCATTAAAAATCAACTCAAACATCCCTTTTCCCAATCTTATAAAAGCATCCAACATATTTCAACCCATATTTCCAGTAGCTCTCATATATAAATGATAGTGTGGTGGTCTCTCAAAACTCAAACAAAAACAAAAAAAAGACGCTCCAAGTTTATGCGATAAAGTGTTTCGATCGAAAAACAGAAGTTGGACGTGTGCAAACCGAGAGTGTGTAGGTCCAGCGGGGTTGTCTTCACATCCCCAAGCTTATGGTCTTCACCATCCTTGGATAGCTCTTGGTGCATCTCCTCCAATCCCTGTGAAAAAACTTCAAAACACCGTTTCTCCCATTTCTTTTCTGTGGGGTGCATTAATAGTGATAAACAAATAGGTTCTTGCTGCATATAATCCTTGAACAAAAATTCATATGAATGTCCAGAAAGTGTATAATGTTGTATGCCTACTCATAAACTCAATTGGATCAAAAAGATTCAACTTAAAAGCTCAAAGCATGCATCAAACAAAATGGGACAGAATCTGTCCAGAAAAACAGCAGCAGCAAAACGTATTTTTCTACCCTACCAAACTTTCTCGAAAAATTCCGAAAAAATTCATGCATACAGAGGATGAAAAGTTGCAACTACAGTTCAAATATGAGCTCATTCGGAGTTACAGAATAAGAATTAAAAATCATACCGTGCACTGACTCGTGCAGGAATAAAATCTCCGAACGCTATAAGCAACTTTTCAAGACCAAAATGGGTAAAACTTGGCACTTTATTTAAAACTCCAGAACCTAAACTATAAAAAAAGTCTCTTGGTACAGCAAGAGGACACAAAGAAAATCACACAAAAAATAACCGGGTTGCCTCCCGCAAAGCGCTTTCTTTATAGCCATATAGCTAGGCTTGATAGTTTTAATGATGCTCCATAGGAATAAGAGTTGAATATAAAAGAGCATCAAGAAGCAAATATCAAACACATTTAAGTCTAACCCACTTCCTATGCATTGGGATCTTGTAAGAAAATAAATCAATAAAGCACAAAGTGACTAGCATAGGAAGGCAAAGCAAGTGCAACTTCAAAATTTTCAACAAAAAGAGAGAAGACTTAATATTTTTGAGATATATGAAATCATGTCTCCCTCTCTCATAAAAACTTTCAGTAGCATCATTGATAAACTCAACAATATAGCTATCACATGAAACATTCTTATCATGATCCATATGCATAAAAGTATCATTACTCTCCACATAAGCATAAACAGTTTCATTAGGAATAGTGGGAGTAAAACATTCATAATAATCATTGTAATCATCATATATAGGAGGCATATCATAATCACAATAAACTTTATACTCAATAGTGGGTGGACTGAAAATATCATATTCATCATCATAAATGGGAGACATAGTATCATTAAACAAGTTAAAGAACCTCCCCAAGCTTAGATGATTGCAAGATATAAAAGGAACCTCCCCAAGCTTAGTCTAGTGCACACAAGAATAGAAACTTAAGCGCTACGCTCCCCGGCAACGGCGCCAGAAAAGTACTTGATAACCCCAAGAGCAAGGGATCACTGTAGCACCTCTCAATGTGGAAGTAAGGTATCGATCCGCAGGAGCAAGAAGGAAAAGTTATCTATTCCCTACAACTAAAGTGTCACAAGTTTTAGTTGATTATGCACTAAACAAGTTTAGAGAACAAGATGGTTGGTTTGATGGATGTAAAAGTGTCCCAATCCTCTTCTTTGCAAGAGGACAAGACAAAGGTAGTAGCAAGTGAAAGCTCTCAAAGAGAGAAAGCCCAATCCTCTATGTAGCAAGAGGACAAGCTCAAGTGTGTGTTTCTTATAGGAACAATGGACATGGTTCATGGGTTCACTTAATCCTCTCTCTCTCATCTACGGTGATCATCATGTTATAGATAAAGTACACACAATTGTCATGTTTTAATGGTAGCTTTTTATGACGGCTATATGTCCTAAAACACATAGTTGAAAGAAATACTCATTTGTGTTGCTAGGTCACCCCTCGTAAGGCTAGCGTGGTTTCTCTCACTCCCACATCATACTCTTTCTTTTTACCCCCAGATAAAGGATGTTGGGCGGTACTGTGTCACTCAATACCTATGCCGTGTCACATCGGCCATCCCGTACCCACATACATCATACTTCAAAGTATGACAAATCACAAAAGCTCCAACACAACGGTAAATGCATAACAAATCATCTCACACCACAATATTCACCACAAAGGTATTACATAGATGACCGTAATCATGTTCAGCAGCTCATACGGTACTAATTAGTGAAGCTCAAGAGAGAGGAGAGATACAAAAGTTACCACCACAAACCCTAGTCCAGGGGGTGGACTACTCCCCCTTCATCATGGTGATGATGGTGGAGAAGTTCTTGCTGTAGATGTTGATGATGAACACGCCGGAGGGGGGTGGAGCCCTCCGGAGGCGATTCCGGCGGCGTTTCCCCCTCCGATCTTCTCCGGCGGCAGCCTTCTGTCTCTCTGTTTCGTGGTTTTGTGTTTCTCCGCCGCCTCCTTTCGCGAAACGCCAGGGGACCTTTTTTATAGGCGTTTTTAGGTCAAGACGGAGTCGGTGGAGAAAGATCGACGGCCACGGAGCTCCGAGGGGAAAAGAGCTGGGCCCACGCGGCCAGGTACATTTAGGCCGCGTGGGACCCTCCCATTTCCAGCCTGTTGGGCTTCTGGTCTTCAATTTAAGCCCATTGCGTTCGTCTCGAAAATTCTGAACCGTGCTCTTTGACCTTGCCCTTTTTGGAGTCCCGAAGCTCCCGGAAAGTCTGAAACACTAAAAAAGACGTTTTCTGGAAAAACAGGGTTAATTCCAAATAAATGGGAAAACTATGAATATTCCCAAAATCATTATAAAACATTGATATAACCCTTATATGATGCAAATATGATTGGAATATAAGTAAATAAAGTGCAAAGTTCATGTATGCATTTTACATGCATCAACATCCCCAAGCTTAATCCATGCTCGTCCTCGAGTATGAAGGTGATAAAACTAACATGGACTTTGCAATTTAATACTAACAATGGATATCAAAGATGATTACAATTGCTACATAAAGTCAAATGATTCATTCTTCAAAGGAGTAGCAATATGCAAGATAGTTTATGAAGTGATATCAAGTATTCAAGACAAGGATGTTCATTGATAGTTCACAAAGTGTAACATAGAAGCAAGTAATATGGACATTCTTATTTTGCATACATGTGGTCATAGAGTGATGATGCAAATCTGAATATGTTTGGTGGACACTTTGGAAAGATGAATAAGTGAGTAGAGGTAAAGCATGCATAAGTTTCATCTAACCTCCAAACTCTCCTACTTAAGTTAATGATTGCAATGTGGTAATACTTGGTGTCAAGCTCTCATTCCCCTATCATAGCATCTTGAATGATTAAAGTTTAATGTGAAGCAAATATGAGTAGTGTGCTTGACAAAGTAAAGGTTGGATGTCTCATGCCCCTTGAATACAAGTACCTACACCATGATTACTCAACTTAAAACAAAGCAAGTTCAAGTTATATATCATTGTAAGTAATAATAGTATCATCAAGAGCGTCAACTGGGGTACCTCTTGTCCCAGGATATGGAACAAGCCCATATCAAAATGACAAGACAAACAAACAAGATGAAAAACCTCAACACCCTTTTTATTTACCATTGGAATAGCTTTTTATTGTAAGGTGTGTCATAGATAATTCACCATAGCATGTAAGTAAATTTCCACCATGAATAATGCATGGCTTAGATTAGCGGCCCAGGCGTCTCTCTAACCATTTATACAAACTCATTTAAACTTCTTCATTTCCACCTCATTTCACCATGATAGGCATCCATAAACAAAAGTACATGATATCAACTAAATGAGATGAAGGAGCATGTTGAAAGCTTTGCATGTGACAGCACATATGGGCTAACTCCCAACCTCAACATTTATCAAGCCACTAGCATCATAATCTTAATCACAATGGGTCATGTTTTATTTATTGCAATGATAGTAAAATGTGCATCAAGTTCGTGAGAGCTATATAACCAACTTTTCCATGGCAATCAATAACATAATCATTTTGCATTCAGAGGTATAGATAACACAATATCATGATGAACATACTCGGAATAGCATAAGCTAGTAGATAGATATGGTGGACTCACTGGAATAACTTTGGTTGAAGGTGTTGGAAACAAGTTTTGACTTGTTGGAATGTTTGGCTAGCAAAAGGGAGAAAGTTGACCATCTAGATGCATGCATGAGTGTCCATAAAACTAACTAATCCATGTTAAACCAAGTAAAATAACAATCAGCACCAAAACATGAATAAGTGATAGCTCTTCAAAAAGGATTTGCAAACTATTACTCATAAACAAGCTCATGAATCATGCAACTATATGTATCATTAAAAATCAACTCAAACATCCCTTTTCCCAATCTTATAAAAGCATCCAACATATTTCAACCCATATTTCCAGTAGCTCTCTCATATGTAAATGATAGTGTGCTGGTCTCTCAAAACAAATCAAACAAAACAAAAAAGACGCTCCAAGTTTATGCGATAAAGTGTTTCGATCGAAAAACAGAAGTTGGACGTGTGCAAACCGAGAGTGTGTAGGTCCAGCGGGGTTGTCTTCACATCCCCAAGCTTATGGTCTTCACCATCTTGGATAGCTCTTGGTGCATCTCCTCCAATCCCTGTGAAAAAACTTCAAAACACCGTTTCTCCCATTTCTTTTCTGTGGGGTGCATTAATAGTGATAAACAAATATGTTTCTTGCTGCATATAATCCTTGAACAAAAATTCATATGAATGTCCAGAAAGTATATAATGTTGTATGCCTACTCATAAACTCAATTGGATCAAAAAGATTCAACTTAAAAGCTCAAAGCATGCATCAAACAAATGGGACAGAATCTGTCCAGAAAAACAGCAGCAGCAAAACGTATTTTTCTACCCTACCAAACTTTCTCAAAAATTCCGAAAAATTCATGCATACATAGGATGAAAAGTTGCAACTACGGTTCAAATATGAGCTCATTCGGAGTTACAGAATAAGAATTAAAAATCATACCGTGCACTGACTCGTGCAGGAATAAAATCTCCGAACTCAATAAGCAACTTTTCAAGACCAAAATGGGTAAAACTTGGCACTTTATTAAAACTCCAGAACCTAAACTATAAAAAAAGTCTCTTGTACAGCAAGAGGACACAAAGAAAATCACACAAAAAAATAACCGGGTTGCCTCCCGCAAAGCGCTTTCTTTATAGCCATATAGCTAGGCTTGATAGTTTTAATGATGCTCCATAGGAATAAGAGTTGAATATAAAAGAGCATCAAGAAGCAAATATCAAACACATTTAAGTCTAACCCACTTCCTATGCATTGGGATCTTGTAAGAAAATAAATCAATAAAGCACAAAGTGACTAGCATAGGAAGGCAAAGCAAGTGCAACTTCAAAATTTTCAACAAAAAGAGAGAAGACTTAATATTTTTGAGATATATGAAATCATGTCCCCTCTCTCATAAAAACTTTCAGTAGCATCATTGATAAACTCAACAATATAGCTATCACATGAAACATTCTTATCATGATCCATATGCATAAAAGTATCATTACTCTCCACATAAGCATAAACAGTTTCATTAGGAATAGTGGGAGTAAAACATTCATAATAATCATTGTAATCATCATATATAGGAGGCATATCATAATCACAATAAACTTTATACTCAATAGTGGGTGGACTGAAAATATCATATTCATCATCATAAATGGGAGACATAGTATAATTAAACAAGTTAAAGAACCTCCCCAAGCTTAGATGATTGCAAGATATAAAAGGAACCTCCCCAAGCTTAGTCTAGTGCACACAAGAATAGAAACTTAAGCGCTACGCTCCCCGGCAACGGCGCCAGAAAAGTACTTGATAACCCCCAAGAGCAAGGGATCACTGTAGCACCTCTCAATGTGGAAGTAAGGTATCGATCCGCAGGAGCAAGAAGGAAAAGTTATCTATTCCCTACAACTAAAGTGTCACAAGTTTTAGTTGATTATGCACTAAACAAGTTTAGAGAACAAGATGGTTGGTTTGATGGATGTAAAAGTGTCCCAATCCTCTTCTTTGCAAGAGGACAAGACAAAGGTAGTAGCAAGTGAAAGCTCTCAAAGAGAGAAAACCCAATCCTCTATGTAGCAAGAGGACAAGCTCAAGTGTGTGTTTCTTATAGGAACAATGGACATGGTTCATGGGTTCACTTAATCCTCTCTCTCTCTCATCTACGGTGATCATCATGTTATAGATAAAGTACACACAATTGTCATGTTTTAATGGTAGCTTTTTATGACGGCTATATGTCCTAAAACACATAGTTGAAAGAAATACTCATTTGTGTTGCTAGGTCACCCCTCGTAAGGCTAGCGTGGTTTCTCTCACTCCCACATCATACTCTTTCTTTTTACCCCCAGATAAAGGATGTTGGGCGGTACTGTGTCACTCAATACCTATGCCGTGTCACATCGGCCATCCCGTAACCACATACATCATACTTCAAAGTATGACAAATCACAAAAGCTCCAACACAACGGTAAATGCATAACAAATCATCTCACACCACAATATTCACCACAAAGGTATTACATAGATGACCGTAATCATGTTCAGCAGCTCATACGGTACAAATTAGTGAAACTCAAGAGAGAGGAGAGATACAAAAGTTACCACCACAAACCCTAGTCCAGGGGTGGACTACTCCCCCTTCATCATGGTGATGATGGTGGAGAAGTTCTTGCTGTAGATGTTGATGATGAACACGCCGGAGGGGGGTGGAGCCCTCCGGAGGCGATTCCGGCGGCGTTTCCCCCCTCCGATCTTCTCCGGCGGCAGCCTTCTGTCTCTCTGTTTCGTGGTTTTGTGTTTCTCCGCCGCCTCCTTTCGCGAAACGCCAGGAGACCTTTTTTATAGGCGTTTTTAGGTCAAGACGGAGTCGGTGGACGAAAGATCGACGGCCACGGAGCTCCGAGGGGGAAAAGAGCTGGGCCCACGCGGCCAGGTACAGTAGGCCGCGTGGGACCCTCCCATTTCCAGCCTGTTGGGCTTCTGGTCTTCAATTTAAGCCCATTGCGTTAGTCTCGAAAATTCTGAACCGTGCTCTTTGACCTTGCCCTTTTTGAGTCCCGAAGCTCCCGGAAAGTCTGAAACACTAAAAAAGACGTTTTCTGAAAAACAGGGTTAATTCCAAATAAATGGGAAAACTATGAAGTATTCCCAAAATCATTATAAAACATTGATATAACCCTTATATGATGCAAATATGATTGGAATATGAGTAAATAAAGTGCAAAGTTCATGTATGCATTTTACATGCATCAACTACTCAACAATTTCTTCAATGTAGCGATTTCTTTCTTGCTCTTGGCAGCAATTAACATATCATCAACATATAACAACAAGTATATAGGTGATCCATCAACAAACTTAATGTACACACAGCTATCAAATTCAGACCTCTTAAAGCCATGTGACAACATAAATGAATCAAACCTTTTATACCATTGACGAGGAGATTGTTTCAAACCGTATAAGGACCTTTTCAACTTACAAACAAGATCCTCCTTAGCCGACACTATGAACCCTTCTGGCTGGTCCATGTATATCTCCTCCTCCAACTCTCCGTGCAGAAACGCAGTCTTTACATCTAACTACTCAAGATCACGGATAGCAACAATATCGAAAAATGTACGAATTGATCTATGCTTTATAACCGGAGAGAAAACATCATTATAATCCACACCTGGAATTTGACTGAAGCCTTTTGCAACTAACTTTGCCTTAAACCTCGGAGGCTCACTAGGAGATAAACCCTCCTTTCTCTGAAGATCCATTTATAGCAGACAGCCTTCTTTTGCTTGGGCAAGCGCACAACTTCCCATGTGCCATTCTTCTCGAGTGACTGCATCTCTTCTTGCATAGCGGAAATCCACTTCTCGCGGTCACCCGAACCAACAGCTTCAGTATACGTGGACGGCTCATGTCCATGCTTCACTTGTTCTGCACAACTCAGAGCATAATTAACAATGTTACACTCCTCGATTAAACGTGGTCGAGGACCACAATTTCTCTTTTGTCTACGAGCAGCAATAGACAGATTTTGTGGCTACAAAATAGGGGGTGAGTTCTGAACATTATCAGAATCAGAATCATCAGAAGTAGCACCATCATTGTCAACAGTGACATTTTCCTTTTCAACGGAGTGCTCCACCTCGACACGAACCTGCTGTTCTTCCTCAACAGAACTATCTGTAAAAACATCTGAGGATAACTTATCAAAATACATAACATATTCATTGAAAACAACACTCCTGCTCATAAATGCCTTTTTAGTTTCGGGATTCCATAACTTATATCCTTTTACACCAACCCATAACCAATGAATACACCCTTAACATCTCTCGGCTGTAACTTTCCATTATCAACATGAGTATAAGCAGTGCAACCGAAAACTTTAAACTGTGAATAATCAGCAGGAGTACCTGACCATACCTCGATTGGAGTTTTCTTGTCAAGGGGAATAGATGGTGACCTGTTTATCAAGTAACATGCGGTGGCAGCCGCCTCAGCCCAAAAACGCTTACTCATGCAAGCGTTGGAGATCATGCAGCGAGCCTTGGAGATGATGGTCCTATTCATCTGATGTGTTACACCATTCTGCTGAGGCGTGTACGGGATGGTGAGGTGCCTGACAATGCCTTCCTTCCTGCAATAATCATTAAAGGCATTCGAACAAAATTTGCCACCATTTTCAGCATGAAGTAATTTCACCTTCCTTTCTGTTTGTCTTTCTATCATAGATTTCCACTCCTTAAAAGCAGCAAACGTATCATCCTTATTTTTCATGAAATAAGGCCAAACTCTCCTAGAGTAATCATCAATAATGGTAAGCATATAACGAGCACCACCATAAGAGGGCATACGAGACGGCCCCCAAACATCAGCATGTACATAATCAAGTGTACCTTTGGTGGTATGAACGAAAGCATTAAACTTAACTCTTGTGTGCTTACCGAAAATACAATGTTCACAAAATTGCATCTTACCCAAACTGCAGCCTTGCAGTAGATCTCGCTTAATTAATTCTGCCATACCAAGTTCACTCATATGTCCTAGACGCTTATGCCAAAGGTTTGTTTTGCTTGGATCATCATTAGAAACAGCAGCAGCAATATCAGGCAAAGTGCTACCTCTAAGAACATATAATTTTGCAGAATTCATATCACCAACCATAATAATGAGAGAACATTTTGATACCTTCAGGAGTCTATTCCCGCCGGCATACTTGTACCCGTCACAATCAAGGGTACTGAGCGAGATCAAATTTCTCGCCATGCTTGGTACGTGCGGGTCATTCCATCATGTGTCTTGATCTGAACAGAACCAATGGCAACAATGTGACATGGGTTGTCATTCCCCACACGCACGAAATCTCCTGTCTGCACAGACTTATAAGAACTGAACCAATCTTTGTTAATACAAATATGAAACGAACATGCAGAATCAAGAATCCATTCATCCTGACGAGAAACACATGCAGCAAAAACAACTAGGCAATCGCCATCAGAACTACCATCAACAACAGCAGCCTCACCGGTAACATTACCTTCATCTTTATTTTTCGATTGGTAAGTACCTTTCTTTTTCTCCTTGTTCTGCAACTTTCAGCAATCATCAATAGTGTGATTACTCTTCTTACAATACCTGCAGAACTTGTCTCGTCCTCCAGACTTTGAGCGACCTCTGTCACCCTTGCTCTTATCTCTTTTGTTGTTGTTGTAGTTGTTATCTCGCTGCTCAGGCCTGCCACGGACCTACAAAGCATCACCCTTGGAGGACTCCTCCTCCTTCTGTACCATACCTTTCATCTTTTCCCTGGCAAGCAGGGCCTCATATACTTCCGCGGTGGTTAGTTCATCACGGCTTAACAGTATGGTATCACGGAAATTCGCAAAAGAATTTGGCAGCGAACATAGAAGTAAAAGAGCTAAATCTTCATCATCATATTTTACCTCCATCGACACTAGGTCGGAAACGATCTCCTTAAAGATCGATAAGTGATTATTCATTACCGAACCACATTCTTGCAACTTGTGCGTGAACAACTTCATCTTCACGTGCATCTTGCTGGTTAGATCCTTGGACATGCAGATCGACTCCAGCTTAGCCCACAGCTTCGCTGCGGTTTTCTCCTGCAGTACTTCTTGCAGAATATCATTAGATAGATGAAGTTGAATCAGGGACAAAGCCTTATGGCATTCCGTTTCTCATCAGCGGTCCATGTTGCCGCATCCTTGTCGTCGAATTTCTCCAGCGCATCGTCAATATCATTGGACTATGCGAGGATCGCACGCATCTTGATTTGCCACAACGAGAATCTCGTCTTGTTGTCCAGCAACAGTAGATCAAACTTCATCGATGTCATCGCGAAACCCTAATCTGAAAACAGATCTGAAACAGGGCTCTGATACCACTTGTTACAAACGATAGCAAATAAATGATGAAGAAAGCGGAAGATCAACCAATGGGGACACGAGATTTAACGTGGAAAACCCCTCCAACAATGGAGGGGAAAAAACCACGGGCGCCAGCCAGCAATACTTCACTATATCGGGTGAGGTTACAAACCCTAGGGATTTACAACTTGCGACTTATCCCAACTGGCGGCTTACAAGATGTATATGGTGGTAAAACCCTAAGTCGGCTGCAGTCCGACTCGTCAACGACGCGTACCGTACCGCGGGGCCTGCCGCCCCCGCACCCGCAAATGGGCAACCGGATGGGCTAACTTCTCCGCAACGCTACGACCCAAACCTCCCCGCGACTGGCCTCCGCTTCACTTCAAACTTAGCCTTTATCTTTATATGAATTGGGATCACATCAAAATAACATCTATAAAGGCAAGCATCCGAGCAAATCTTGAAGATCTGCGTGTGCACAGGTGGTTCTGGATTTCTGGTGCATGCATCGGCAAGCAAGGATAAAAAAAATTCCACAAAGGTGCAAAGGAGAATACGGCAGCAGCGACCGTCGACCGTGGTGGTTCGAACATGGCAGCGCTAGGAGCACCCGTAGGTTAATTTTTCATCGCTAGGAGAACCTATAGATTAGTTTTTTCTATGGAGTACGTAAGGTTGTTAGATGACTCAAACAACACGACGCCAGTTCACGCGGGTCCGTTTGTGTCGAGCTGGACCAAAAGGAGGGGCCAACGCGGCGACACTAAACTGGTTCGCGTTAGATTTCATTCCGCCACGCGTCCGTCTCGACCCATTCCTGGCCCAAATTTGGGCCAGGTTTGCGTCCACACGGACAACGTGTCCGCTTGGTGTCCGCCCCGGGTCCATCTGGCAGCGACACATCGACGATCACTATCCCCTAACAGTCCTTTTAAATGCCAGGCCCGTGGGGATAGGGACCGCAAACTCCCCTGGCCCCACTCACTGCCCCACCTTGCTCCCCCACCGACGGCCAAACCCTAGCCACCCGAACCCTAGCGCGACGATGCCGCTCCGGTGGCCGGGATTTGGCAAGGTGAAGAACGACCGCGAGGCGGGTCGTCCTCTGGCTGCCATCGCCAGCGTACCCTTTCTCCGCCTCCTTCTCTGAAGCCGGCACCCCCAACGCCGTTGTCCATAGCGCTGCTGGGCGTCGTGGTCGCCATGCCCGCCGGCATTACGTCCCGTGGACGATTGCTGGTGGTACTGGGAGCACGCGGTGTCGGTGCCGTGGTGAGATGTGAATCTCCATGAGCATTGGTATCTGAACCCGCAGCGGATGCCGGTGCCGCCCATCCCGACCAGTGGCCGCGCACGGACCTGGGAGATCCAGCGCGCCACGCGCGACTGTTGCCAGAGAGCTGGCGCGACCCGACGCACGCGGCCGGGTCACGAAACTGGCACACATGGTTCCGCGACGAGCACAACCTGCGGCGGCAACCACTCTTCATGTGGGCTCCCACGCCGCTCAGGGGCCGTCTGTCACCGTCGCCCCACCTCCGACCGTGTCGCCGTGTCACACCACCCTCACCCCCGCCACCTGTGAAGTTGGAGGTGGCCGCCGACGAAGAGGACGACCCCGAGATCGCGCTAGTCCCCGCGGAGTCCTAGAAGACCGTCACCGAGGAAGAGGAGCGGCGTGGGAGCTGGTGCTGGCCGAGGTCGCCAGGCAGCAGCAGGAGTCCATGGAGGTGCTGAAGGTGGCCATGGAGCAGCAGCCGACGCCATGGACGAGGACCTGCCTCCGACGCCTCCCTTGCCCGAAGGGATGCTCAGCCAGGCCTGAGCGTGGAATGAGCCCCTCCCCGTGTTCCAGCAGGCGCCGGATGAGGAACAACCGGCAACGTTAGGTCGCCATCAGCTGGCTAATTAAATTAACGGATGATTATTGTGAGAATTTCTAGATCTTTTTTCTGGCGAGACATTTTTTTTTTTTGCATTGCTTCGCTACCTCCACCCACACTGATTCCGCGGGGACAACTTGTGTAGGATCTAACATTGGATAGGATCTATGAGATCAATTTTTTTAAATGATCAAAGCATGTTCAAATATTCTCAAAAAAATTGACAACACACATCTATGTTATATGTGCAAACCAAAAAAAAAATCTGCTTCAAATTCGACATCTACTTAGAGAAGCAAAAAAGAGAAATTTCGGTGTGAATAGTGTAAACACTATTCACTCAAAGATATTACTATTCACAGTATAATTTAACCTTTTTGTTTCTCTGACTGTAGATCGAATTTTGTGCTAATAATGGAGTTGTACAAACAGCCCGTAGGTATGCTGTGTATTTTTTTTTCAGATTTTTTGAAAATTTGTAAATCTGATTTTTGTGACATAATCCTATGATCCACCTAAAGATCATATCCTATAAAAGTCTCCCCCTGATTCCGCACCCCGCGGCCTAACAAATACAGGACAGGTGACGGCGTCCCCAAACATTTCCTTTCCCCTCCCTGCCGTTTCTTCTCCCCACCGCCCAAAACCCTAGCGGCGACTGCGAGGATGGCCCGCAAGAAGCTCCGCATGCCGTCGCCGTCGCCGTCGCCGCCACCCGCGACGCCTCCGCGGGAGGAGTCCACCTCCGAAGAGGAGGCGGAGGCGGAAGCCACCCCCGCAACCCAAAAGGCCCCACAAATCCCCAAACCTCAGTCCTCCGACGCGGCCGACACCGATTCATCGGATGGAGGCGAGGAGGAGGAGTCCTCCGACTCGGAAACTGACGCCAATGCCTTCAAGCTGCGTCAGGTCGCCCCCTCCACTGGCAAGCCGTCGGAATCCGGCGCCGCCGACGAGGAGGACGGCACCTCGTCGGAGAGCTCAGAGCCCATCCAGAAGAAACCCAAGGCCGAGGCCGCCGCCGGGAAGAAGAGGCAGCTCGCTCAGTCCACTCCGTCTGGTGGTAAGGCCAAGAAAGCCAAGGCCGATGTGGAGAAGCCGGCGGCGCCTCTGTCGGGCAAGGCGCCTTCTGAGCCCAATGCCTCCAGCAAGGGGGGCAAGAAGCAGAGGGAAAAGGCTGTGCCGCTGTCCAAGCCCGCAGCAAGACGCTGGACAATTGAGGACGAGATCAAGGTCCTGGAGGCTCTTGTCAGCCACGTCAAGGCCAATGGCACGCAGCCTAGTGCTGCTCAACTTATTGCTGCTGTTGGTGTCAGTCTTGAAAGGAAGAACTGCAGTTATACGGAGATGTATGAGAAGGTTCGGAGTCTTAAGCAGAGACATGAGAAAGCAGCTGCAACAGGTACCCTGCCGGGTAATGAGGATGACCTCCGGAAGTTCAATCTCTCGGAGGCGGTCTGGGGAGAAACTGCAAAGGAGGTTGCTGCACTCACCATGTCTCAAAATGATGCTGCTGCTTCCTCAAAGAGCATCAAGGGGCAGATTAACAAAGAGAAGGCCAAGGAGGCTGATACTCCTGTTAAGAGTAAGAAACGGGGAAATCACAAGGAGGAATTAGAAAACGATGCAAAAGCAGCTGACATTACAAAGGAGACCACCAATACTGCCACTCAAAACGGTGGCACTTCGGCTAGGAGCAAGAGTGGAAAGCCTGACAAAGAGAAAAAAAAATGGAGATGCTGAGAGCCTCGGACCAAAGGAGGCCACGCCAGTCACTCAGAATGATGAAACTCTCTTTAAAAATGGGGAAACTCATGAAGACAGAATGGGCACAGATCCTAACATGGGCAAAGGGTTGGATGAATTACACAACTTGTACCCCAACCTTGCCTCTTATGTGGAGAGTATCCAGGCCCAGCATCCATGTGGGGAGACACTGAAAAGAGCATTTGTGTTCATTGCTGATGATAAGGCTTGTGCTTTTGAAGCCAAAATCAAGAAGCAAAGAGTAGCTGAGATGAAGATGGATATTCGCCGAGCTGACACTAGGAAGGAGGTTGCCAACTTATTAATAGGACTGCTGGACTAAACCATTTGGTGTTGTCAACCCATTTACGTGGTATATCTTTCTTCTCAGACTTGTGTTACTATGTTTTCTCGTGGTGATATATGCAAGATTAACTGAACTAAGTTAATGTGCTTTACAAATGTGAATGTCACTTTTGAAATTTGAAGCAATCAAACTATCCTACTTCTGTGCAGTGTACTGCAAGTAAGTCTAGCTCTATATGTCTCCAATCAAAATTTTCACCCAACTTAAAGAAGTATAGAAAGATTAGGTAGATGCAGATGATGTAGAAGTTTGGTTGGACACATACCCAGTGTACTTTTGTGCAGGTAGTCAGGGCAGTGAATTTTTCACAACTTGAATAAAGGCATAGGACATGAGATGGATGAAGCATCTCATGACTTATGCTCCTATTAAGATATGGTTTCAACTTATTTAAGTACACCAGCAGTTTCAGTAGATTATTCGTCCATAGTAAGTTAAGTGCATTAAGTGTTCACTAAAAGGAATACTGCAGATTGAATTAGTTAGGTTGACCATTTGTGCTCCTGTTATAATATGGTATATTAGCTATTGATTAGATTTCAGTTTATGCTGTTGGGTTATGTCAATCAATACAACTCAACCAGTTGAGCTGAGTTCCCATGGTACTGATTCATAGACTTATCGCCACTAGTGCTTGACGAATTATAATCGAGCAGTAGCTACTACAAAATACCATAGTACTCAACTGTAATGCTAGTATACTACATTAAGTCATGGGAGTGGAGTAGAGCAGCAAAAGTGCCAGGAGCGGCGGCGGTAGCCTGTTAGAAGCGGCTTGTTGTGGAGCCGGCATACGCTGACAGAAACTTATGCTCCAAGGAAAACCTGTCAAGTGGACCTTTTCATGAGTAGTTCAACTAAAAACCCTAGAATGGCCAAGAATAGTCGATGAATAACCTAGATTAGTCGAGCGACTCTTAATCAGTGGCTTATGTTATAATTACCATCTCCAGATGTTGCAACTAAAAGAGCCGATCCTTATATTAAAAAAAATACCATTTGTGTTCACCTTCCATATTCAGGAGTGTCTAACCTGGTATTGCGGAGATTCTATGGTCACATGCCAAGTAACTGGAGTTTGCTGCGAGATCTAACTTTGGTTAGAAGACTTGCCATATTTGTTTTCCGATGATTTTCCATCAATGTTTCCTGTTGATTTAATTTGCAGCATCCATGTTGATTAATTTGAAACATCTGAACTAGCAAGCATGACACTGTTCATATTATAAGCAAGCATGACATTGTCTTTTAAGGTGGCATTTTTAGGTTGATCTAATTTGCAAATTTCATCTCAGCTTAATTAGAAAATTTAATTGATTTAGTTTCATTTAAAAAATCTTACGTATGGTCATTATTTGCATTAGCTTATACTCCATCCGTTCCAAATTAATTGACTTCCATATATCTACATTTGGATGTACATGTATCCAAATGTAGATATATGGAAGTCAATTAATTTGGAACGGAGGGAGTAAAAGGAAATGCTTGAAAATTGAGAAGCTTAGAATTAGGGAGCTTAGACGAGAGCACTTGTATCAACTAATTAGTGAGAAGTAATTTTGAAAAGGAATGGACGTTTTGTACCAGTTACATATGACTCTTGAGTTTTGTTTTTATATTTTAACTCATGACCTACAAGAAGGTACTGTATATTTTAGTACAGCTATCTATAGCCCTGTAAATTTTTATATCCGTAACCTATAATCTGAAACTGAAGTTCCTTCATGTGCTAGCTCCAACCATGAAATGCAGTACGAGATGCATCTTTGCATCGGTACTTGGTGCCCTTTATGGCTGAATGCTACATCATGTACTTAGTTCCAACCATATTCAGTGCTTAGTCATCCATATCCTCCTTGATTAAATAAATCATCTATTTGTCTATGGAAGAATCTTTTTTTTGTTGTTGATTCTATGGAGCTTATACATCTGCTACTGTCTGTAGATGAAGAAAACAAGAGAGGCTGATCACGAAGTTGCTTTGGAAGACTCTGGACCAAGATTATTGAAGTTTTGCTTTTGCTCTTGATGCCTATGAAGTGATCTATCGAAGTATTCGGTCCTATTTTGGGATGCACTTAGTTTCTGAACTTGCAGTGGCGGCTTATGCACTTTGGACCTATGAAGTTCTTAGTATCCTGTAGTTGTCAAAATAGTTATGATATAGCGACCTATGAAGCGATCTATCGAAGTATTCGGTCCTATTTTGGGATGCACTTAGTTTCTGAACTTGCAGTGGCGGCTTACGCACTTTGGACCTATGAAGTGCTTTAAAGTTCTTAGTATCCTGTAGTTGTCAAAATAGTTATGATATCGTGATGTCGTCTGAACTTGTCGCATGAATGTTCAGAGATGAAGGTATGAAGTTTGGCAGTTGAAGGGTGTGTTGATCTGAAACAACCAATAGGAAACCAGTGATCCGACATCCTATCATGCACTTGCATCGAAATTGCTGTCATTGACTCTGTAATTCTTACTCTCTGCTGATGTTCTGAACTCATATCTGTTCATATCTGATTGATGAGCGGCAACTACTTTAACTGGTGCAGCTGCAAGCAGCCCTGCAAGAGCTGCAGAGCAGTGGGATGTACTCAAACAACGCTGAGATTGTGGCAGCAGAAGCCAGGAAGTCCGATCTCACGGCGAAGCTGGAGGAGAGCCTAGCTTCAGCCCGCCAGTTCAGGGAACTGCTACAGCAGCGGCTCCAGAAAGCTTTTGCGTCACAGGTTGGGGATCAGAAGGCGGCACAAATCAAATTCAAAAAAAAAAGAAAAAGAAGGCGGCAACATCTGAATCTCAGGTAGACCAGAATGGTATGTGCAACACGAGCACCAAAGTTCGTTAGCCGATCGTCCGTTCGATTTCATGCGTTGTCTGTACAGATGAAAGTACAATTTTCACATTTGCAGTCTTCTGCCCACGAACACTGAAAAGTTCCTGGATTCAATCTTTTCCACATGTTGGTGCCGTACCAATTACGGTAGACACATGCCGTAATCCAGAGTCGTCAATTTTGCCAGTGGCAAGTATTTTTTGTTTGTTTTCTCTATATCTTTAATGAGTTCCAAACTCTTACCATTCAATTAGTACCAAACATGCCTTGCTAGTAAGTTATTACAAGTGGAGACTCTCAAATCTCAATATAAGACAAGAGGTGGTCTTTATTAATTATTATGAAGCAAAGAACGTTGTTTCTTTAGCAAATGATGAACATTTCTCTTTTCCATTTCGCATATACTGATGAACTGGTAAACAACAGAATACCAGTCAACCCCGGAGAAGAGTACAAGTTTAGCAGCGGAGTGGTAAAAACAATGGAGCGTAAACAGTCGCCAGCTAGCGTGGAGAACGCCGGCGCGGCCCGCGCGTCGAGGAGGAGGAATCGCCGAAAAAGAACGCCTTTTTCTCCTCCCTTCCGTGCGTGCAGAACCACCGCCGTCAGAACCCACAGATTTCCACCTTTCCTCTCCGCCCCTTCCCAAGCTCCTCCCCGCCCGCCCGCCCGCCATGGCGCTGCACCGCGCGGCCTCCGCGATCCGGCGGCGCGGGCCCATGCCCCTGCTGGCGGGCGCGCCGGCGAGGGCGATGGCGTCGCTCTTCGGGCACGTCGAGCCGGCGCCCAAGGACCCCATCCTCGGCGTCACCGAGGCCTTCCTCGCCGACCCGTCCCCCGACAAAGTGAACGTCGGCGTCGTGCGTACCCCTCGTAGCTTGCCTCTTCGTTTCTCTCTCGATCCGAATCCCGGCTGGTTCTGACACTGAACATTTGGGGGGTTGGACGGAACTGCAGGGCGCTTACCGGGACGACAACGGCAAGCCCGTCGTGCTCGACTGCGTGCGCGAGGCGGAACGCCGGATCGCCGGCAACCTCAACATGTGAGATCCCTCTCTCTTTGGCTCCTTCCTACGAATGGTGTTGTGTCCGACAACTTGGTGATGCCGTGCGTGAGTGAACACCGGATTCGCAGATGGCTGGTTGTATATGGTGTGAATCTTTGTTAGCTAGTCCTTGCTTGCTTTAGAACCCGGTTCATTTTTCCGGGTTTAGGGAGAAATAGCATGTTACCTGTTGAATTGGTTAGTGATTCAGTGTCGCCTTCATCTTGTATGGGCTCAAAATTTCCCCGAGTGCTTTTTTTGTTTGCAGCCTAGCAGGACATCGATTTTGGATCTATCTACATGTTTTGTAACCGAGGATGATTTTTAGATGCTTTTTTGGCTGCTTTTTCTGTTTTTCATGAAATGAATTTTCACCCTAGGCATGTCGTCTTGTGGTTGATACTGCACCATATGAGTGTGAAACACTTAAACTATTGTTGGAGATTGCCAATTGTCCATGAGTTTCGAACTTATATGATCACTATCTTGGCTAAATTTGCACAACAGGGAGTACCTTCCAATGGGAGGAAGTATCAAGATGATTGAAGAGTCACTAAAGCTGGCATACGGAGAGGACTCCGAGTTCATCAAAGATAAGAGAATTGCAGCGGTGCAGGCGCTTTCAGGTACTGGTGCATGCCGGCTCTTCGCTGATTTCCAGAAGCGTTTCTTGCCGGATTCACAGATCTACATACCTACACCAACATGGTCCAAGTGAGTAAAAATTCTGCCGTGACACCAATTGTTCTTTTGTTTGTTTCTCAGATTATCTTGAGAAAAAAAAGAGGATCTTCAGTAAAACCAAGTGTAATTTGTACGAGAAATAGTTCATCTTACCTTATGCTGTCTGCTATGGTAGCCTGACAGAATTCTGTAAGCAGTTGTCTTCCCACTTGCATTACATCTGTAGTAGCTAATATTAATGTTGGAAACTTCCCCAGCCACCATAATATTTGGAGGAATGCTCAAGTGCCACAGAGGACATTCTCATATTACCATCCGGAATCAAGAGGGCTTGATTTTGCAGGATTGATGGATGATATCAAGGTGGTCCTTTTCTCAAATTATCATTTCAATTACATATTTCTCTTCCTGACATATTGCACTGTTGCTCCTCCCTGTATCAAACTTTTTTTATTGGATTTTTAAACCACGTAGCTATAGAGTCAACTTATTTTTCATGTCAAGAATTTTGGAAATTAAATCACGGAAATATTCACCATTTCCCCAGTGATTCTGGCATCGACTGTTGAAATTTCTATGTAGTTGCTTCCATTTTATGTTGTATTTTTCTGACTTAATCTATCAACCTGCAGAATGCTCCAAATGGTTCATTCTTTTTGCTTCATGCATGTGCCCATAATCCTACTGGGGTAGATCCTACAGAGGAACAATGGAGAGAGATATCCTATCAGTTCAAGGTAAGGACAAATGAAAAAACAACAGACAATGGTTTTACTTCTGTATTGGCTTCCCGTTAGTTACAAGATACACTTTTCATACCTCACTCTTGTGTTCCTTTAGTTGAAGAACCATTTCCCATTCTTTGACATGGCGTACCAAGGATTTGCCAGCGGTGATCCAGAGAGAGATGCGAAGGCAATCCGTATATTCCTTGAAGATGGACACCAAATTGGATGTGCTCAGTCATATGCAAAGAACATGGGTCTTTATGGACAGAGAGCGGGATGCCTAAGGTATTCACTCGACCACTGCTAGTTACTGTTGAAACATAAATCATGATGCTATCAACATAGCTACTAGTTTGATTTATAATTTGTGTTCGTGGCCAAATATGACATGCATGCTTTCCTATAAAAATAAAAAATAGTATGGCTTGTCAGAGCTTGTTGGATTCCTCAAGACATGCCATTTCAAAATAAAACAAAAGATTAAAAGTTTTTCAATTCAGACTGCTCCTTACATATTGTTTGTAGCAATGTTCATGACTCTAAAGAAAATATGACGTCTTCTTTTCAAAACAATGATCATGACTGGCCAAATATGACATGGTCGTTGCTATCATTTTATTTGCTACTTTTGCAGTATTCTATGTGAGGATGAGATGCAAGCAGTTGCTGTTAAGAGCCAATTGCAGCAGATTGCGAGACCAATGTACAGCAACCCACCTGTCCATGGTGCATTGGTTGTATCTATTATCCTTAACGATCCAGAATTGAAGAGCTTATGGTTGACAGAGGTCAAGGTAAACTGTTGATTAGCTGTCTAAACTATCTAAAGCTCCTAAATGAAATCTATGAAGTATGTAAAGAAAGTAGTTTATTAACAAGTCTGGTTCTCTCTAGGGTATGGCTGATCGGATCATTGGAATGCGGAAGGCACTCCGGGAGAATCTCGAAAATTTAGGTTCACCTTTGTCATGGGAACATGTTACCAATCAGGTAAATAGTATATGATAATTGTCATTATGGAATTTCTGAGTATGATAATGGCAAGCATATTGTACCGATGCGCAATGATTGCTACAATGCTACAAATCCTAACGTCCCATTCATGGGTTATCGTAAGATTATTTGTGTTGAACCGTTATATTATAATAATCATGAGAATTGGTTCATCATCACAGTAAAAAAAAGGTTCATCAGGGACTACATTTAATGTATTTAAGGGCATGTTTGGTTTGTGACTACCTTGCCATAACTAAGTTTAAGCAAGCGTGGATCACATCGAAACATGTCAAAAATGATTCTACCATGTGTGGTGCTATGGTGCTAATAAAGTGTGGCAAGCCACAGCCATGTCAAAGAACCAAACAACCATCTAGAAACATTTTTTAGGGGCTGGTGCGTCGTGGGTTTTAGATCGTATATACTATGTACAAAAGTCATGGTCTTCTTAATCTGGATTTTCTCAAGTCTTAACGGTTTGTCAAATCAATTAGAAGCGTGAATTTGTATTAAATCAGTTACTTTATGTCTAGGTATAATCAAAACTGGGATAACTCACTTAACTTCAGTGTCCAATACGCCAAGCTTAGAGGCAACAAGTAGGGCGCCTGTACAGCTAATTTTTTTTTAATAATACATTTTTTAAATAAATTCGAAAAATATTACGCAAAATAACGAAATTTCAAAAATAATACGGCCTCGGCCAGGCCTGGGCCGATTAGGTCCTGTCGGCCAGGCCTGGGCCGATATGTGCTGTCGGCCGGCTCTGCGCGTGGCAGAGAAACCGGTCGGCCAGAGCTGGGCCGACTGGGCCTATCGGCCTGAACTGGGCCGACAAGAGGCTGTCGGCCCAAGCTGGGCCGAGATCTTCCATTTTTTTCCACCTCTCCCTCCTCTTTTTTAGCCACAAATGCAGACAAATTACAGATGAAATCAAACTCCAAATTTAAATCACTGATGCACACATATAAAACATTGTCTACAAACACTGATCCACACATATTACAGATTAAAACATAGTCCAATTTTAAAACATTGATCCTCATTATTACAAATAAAAGCACAGTCCAAATTTAAAACATCCTAGTTTCTTCCCCTTCCTCTTGGTCCTCGGCTGCCTCGCCCACGTGGAGCAGCTGCTCTAGTTGCCGGAGCAGCATTCGTAGGTGGGAATTTTGTACAAGCAGTGTCCCTGTGACCAAAATCATTGCACAAGAAACATTGCACTGTCGGGCCTCCGGCTTCAGATTCATCCATACCATTTCTGATACGCTTGCACGGTCGTCTACCTCTACCAGGACGCAGTAGCCTTGGGTCGGGGATGTACTGCCTTTCATTAGGTCAACCGTGTTAAAATTACCCACAGCTCGAAATCCCACCATTTCACCGGTCCAGGTATTAAGAACAGACTCGTTCAAATAATATGGTGAAACGAACGAGATGGCTGATAGTCCGAGTTGCCCACACGCAGCCAATACATGGGAGCAGGGCAGGTGAAGCAATTTTGGTTTATTGCATGTGCAGTCACATGTTGGTCGGGCTTCATTTCCAATTCTCACCTCATGCGTTCTGAGCTGATTTCCGCAACCAAACTTGTCAGAAGGTAAGCGTACCTCGAACCTCCTTTCTTGATTTCCTATGGCCTGCACAGCATGAGTACGAGCTTTTGCCATCTTCCTATCCATGTACTCCGTAATCTTCTCACAAAAAGGTGTGTTTGGGTTGTTAACGATATGCATGTGAGCTTTCTGGCGTCTTTCTCTGAAGTACTTGACTGTGCCCTCAAAAATACCCTCCACAATGGCTGTAAGTGGCAATGCCCTATTTCCTCTAAGAACGAAGTTGTATGTTTCAGCAAGGTTGGTAGTCATAACACCGTACCTGGCTCCATAAGTGTCGTGCAGCAAAGACCACCTCTCAAGAGGCTCGTGCTCTATCCACTGCTGAAAGTTTTTGATCAACCTCCCAGTCTTTCTCCTAACACCAGGCGGATCAAATCCTGGCAAGTCACAAAGCCCAACAGGTACATCCTCAGCTGGTGGAGGTCCGGTTGCTAGCTGTTGCGCCACAAGTTGCACATGTGCTGCTACTGCAACATTTCTTGCAGCTCTCCTCTGCCTAACATGCTGGTTAGTGAAGTCATCAAGCTTACCACGTACGAATGTGTATTTCCAGAATTGGTTCTGCTTGCACAGTTTTTTGAATAGATTCATCAAAGCCTTATCTCGGAACTGTGAGAAAAAATTGGCCCCCAAATGGCGCATGCACCAACGACTCTGCAGGTCTAGCCATGGCGTTTGTTCCGCGGCCACAGGGTTTGTGAGTGCCTTGACGGCGTTCAGTATACCAGCATGGCGGTCATGAAGGATGCACACGTTCGGCTTATCTTTTACTACTGCTATTTTAAGCTGCCTGAAGAACCAAGTCCAACTTTCAGTGTTCTCGCTCTCCACAAAAGCAAATGCAAGTGGCACGATCTGATTGTTGCCATCCTGACCAATGGCAGTCAAGATCTGTCCCCTATACTTGCCAGTAAGAAATGTACCATCAACACAGATAACTGGTCGACAGTGAGTGAAAGCTTCTATGCATACACCGAAAGAGAAGAACACACGATGCAGCACCTTTACGTTTGGAAACTCTGCCATCCAAAAGTGTTTGACGTCAACATATGTGCCTGGATTACGGGCCTGCAATGTGTAGAGGAGCCGAACAACTGAGTCATATGAGTCTAGGAACGATCCGAATCTTTTCTCAAGTGCCATCTGCTTAGCCCTCCAAGCTTTGCCATAAGATATTGTGTACTTGAACCTGGTGAACACCTTATGTATAATAGCCTTCGCTTCCATAGCTTTGCCCTGTACTATTTCTGAGTACAGCAACCGAGCTATAAGCGTCGACGAAATGTTACGATGATCTTGAGGAATACTCTCAATTCTACATGTGTGCTGTACTACGTCGCTCACTTTCCAGTTTATGCCGAAGTGAGGACGATAACCGTGCACCCTTCCAGGACACCCTGCTACCTCACATTCCATTGTCAGATATTTTTTACTCGACACCTTGGTTTTGAATGTCTTGCAAGTCGACATTGCCCACTTAATGATTGCATCTTGCAAATGTTGCTTGTCGGTATATAGAGCACCCGCAGAAACCTGGTTCTGATGGTATTCCCAGGCAGAATCATGACCATCGTTCACTGTCATTGACGACGAGAAATCATGACTCCATGACGCAGGATTTGGCACCACATGTTCGTCATCCGACTCGTCGGAATCATGCCCATAAGCACTACCACCATCTTCGTCTTCCTCTTCCATCATTTCTTGGAATACATCGTCTGCTGCTGCCTCAGCAGCATCTTCATCTCCCTCTTCCATATGCTCTGTCTGACTATTTTGGCCAGATTCATAACTACCACCTCCAACATCTTCCTCTTCCATCTGCTCTGTCTGACTATTTTGGCCATAGTCATAACCACCACCTCCAACATCTCCCTGATTATAATCATGTCCAGAAAATTGCATCTCCTGACTACTCTGGCCAGGATCGTGCCCTCCCTCGCCTTCACGCGGAATCACCTCCTTCGCGACAGGTATCAGTAAGGCATGAGGGGTACATCCCCTGCTTGCGCAGCCTTGCAACCATCGCACCATCTGAGAGGTCCGTTCTATCGGCCTCAAATAAAAAAACACCGGGGACCTTGTCTTCGTCCACAGTGCATGCACACCGACGGTGTCTGTTTCAGGAAGCCCTAAACACGCTGCCAACCAATCTTTCAGCTGACTTATAGACCATGTTTGTGGGTCACTCAGTTCCAACTCTGACCATCGAAACTCACCCAAATCAGCTCCATGCTCATTTACTACAACTTCGCCAGGACCGTAGAAAAACAAACATTTCACTAAATTACTCATCTCAACAACCTAAAAATGTGACACCAATTTACTGTTACAACCGGGAACAACTATATACTTAATATTACTAGCAAAATAAACGCATACCCTTGAAGCGTGCCGATTCAATGGACCAGCAACGTCACCACCACCGCCAATGCAACACCGCTGCACCACCACCACGCTGCACCATCCACCACCCTACAGCAACCTCCACCTAAACTCCACCATTGCTCCAACCAAACAACACGAAATCACACAATAATCCAACACATCTGTAGATCTGAGCTGCCTTAACTCTCTAACACTTCTAGGAGGAAGATTTGGTGGCTGGATGGACAGATCGCCGCTGAAACGCAGTAAGGAGCTGCTGGTTTCGAGGAAGAAGAAAAGGAGAGAGAGGACGCGAGGAGGAAGATGTGGACAGGGCTGGTTTTAGCCAGCGTCCTGTCGGCCCAGCCCTGGCCGACAGGTCGGTCGGCTGAGTTCTGGCCGATTAGTGCCGCACCACGGCCTGTCGGGCGCAGGCCTGGCCCACCATGGATCTGGTCGGCTTGAACAAAGCCGATATACCCAATCGGCCCAAGCCTGGCCGACGGGCCCTTATCGGCCCAAGCTGGGCCGAGGCCGTATTATTTTTGACATTTCGTTATTTTGCGTAATATTTTTTGAATTTGATTAAAAAAATGTATTATAAAAAAAAAATTATCCCTGTACACACTGCTGGTGCCCCAAGTACACTAGTGCAGACCAATCTTATTTTGTATGGTGCTGATATCTTTAGCTGGACAATCCATTATTATTTTTGTATCACTGCATTTGTTTCGACTTTTTTGCAATTTGATTATCGTATAATTAAGTGCTTTGTGTATTTGTGTAGATTGGAATGTTCTGCTACAGTGGGATGACACCTGAACAAGTTGATCGCTTGACAAGTGAATACCATATTTACATGACCGTAATGGGAGAATAAGGTATACCAACAATTATTATTGCTCGGTTCTTGCAGGGATCAGTTTGTTCTGCTGATGCCTTGGTGTATATCCGAGTATTAACTTCATTTGCATTGTGTCTTGCAGCATGGCTGGTGTCACAACAGGAAATGTTGCCTACTTGGCTAATGCTATTCATGATGTTACCAAATCAAACTGAGTTTCCTTACTCTCACCTTCTTTAGCCAATGAAACAAGAGCGTTATGTCATTTCTTGGCTATTCACTCTATGCTGTCATATTAGAGAAAATAAGTTCTAGCAAACCAGCTGCGGCCTGTCCAAACAGAGAGTTCTGTCTGTATGGACAACTTGAGACGTCCGAAGAGCTATATGATGGACCGATCTTATTTTTGACTGTTTCTCTGGTGACAAATGTAACGCCAATGGAAAATGGCTACACCTTTATATGAAGTCGAGGAATTCAAACTTAAGGAGAAATTGAGCATTTGGATGCTTCTCTTGCCATTTTAGCTGCTCATTATTCTGCCTTGGTTCGAGTGATGAAAATATTGGGGAGGAGGGAAAATTATAACCCTTCTCTGCGTCCAACATTAGGTCAACTGTGATTTGTTGTTAAGCCCGAGCCACATATTTTACTAATCTGCCATGATGAATGGGAAAATAGTCCTATGAGACCAGGTCTTTAGTATGTAGATATATCCGTATTTAGACAAATCTATGTCAACCATTTCCGATCGAGGGAGTAATTAAAATAAATGCTCTGCATCTCTCTGTTCCAAGTTGGGTTGAGCTTGTCACTCTGGCTGGCCGAAAACAAGGCAAATAAGTGACCTACCTCGTAACCGCGTACCCTCGTCATATCAACCAACACCAGCCTGTACCATCGTCATATCAACCAACACCAGCCTGTACCATCGTCATATCAACAACACCAGCCTACTGCTGTAGTCTTCCTCATGCCACACCAGGCTTAATCATATCATCGTCATATCAACAACACCAGCCTCTTGTTGTAGTCGGGTTAAGCTTGTCACTTTGGTTGCCCGGAAAGTCATTTTAGCTCCTGAGCTCGAAACAGACTGACTAGGAGAGAGACACCCAGTAGTGAAGCTCAACGCCGTCGCACCTAGTCATCCCGGGCCCCATCCACGTTGCTCCCGGCGTCACCACGCTGGAGAAGGGGACACACGAAAGCGAACCCGCCCCGCGTAGACCCCCTTGTGAGCAGGGATAGGAAGGCCCGCCGCCGCCGGCACCGAGAGAGCTTTGCCTGGCGAGAGGGGAGGAGGTAGGACGGCATTGGGGAAGGGATTGAGCACTAGGTCAACCGCGGGGGGGCGACGCAAGCGCTGAAGTCACTACCTCTTCTTGCTCCCGAGCTCCAGTCAGTTTATTAGAAAAAACAGAAACTATGTTTAAAATTTTGAAAATTCTGAAACACAACTCTGGGTGTAGTCAATGATGCATCTTGCAAGCATGCAAAATAACAATGTAAAATTCTTTATATTATGAGCTACACGAAAATGATAAATCTTGTATATTTTGGAGATTTGAAGTGTATACTCAGATCCACACTTTGTCATTTTTGTGTAGACCAGAATATAAAGTATTTCAAACTGAAATTTTGCGTGTTTGTGCGACACATCATTGACAACATGCAGAATTGTTTTTCCAGATTATTAAAAACTTGTAACTATCTTTTTGATTTTTTAAAATAAAACGATCACTGGAGCTGAGAGTCAAAAATCTCCACCCAAAGAGAATGCAACTATCTGAGCCTATGTACAGGCGGGTTATTCCACATGTTAACATTTACTGCCATTCAAAGTTTCTTGTCACTATTGCAGTGATGAACAGACTCAAAAGTTCATGACAAGGACAGCACATAGTGCCAGGTGAAATTTACAAAACGAGTTGTATTTATTGCTTGACGAAAATAGAAAGAATGCCAAAAAAATTATCATTTTGCTTCCATGTGTTCCATCGCTGTATTGATGTGATTCATCTAAAACTACCTCTCGTTTTGTAGAAGAGGCTCAACAAGGTTCCCTTTATGTTTTGACGGACTTGAATCACCAGTAGGTTTCTTCAGAATTCCAGTAACCTGTCCTGGTTGACCAAGCGTCCCCTAAAGGAAATGCAAAGTTAAACATCTTATCGTCTTCCATCAGAAATTAATGGAAACACAGCTGTTATTAGGAAACAACAATTATCTTCAAAACAAGATAACAGGTTAGGTAATTGTTAATATAGATCTGACTAAGCCAATACCTTCAGAAAAGAATGAGAAGTACATACAACTATACAACACAGGTTAGGGTGAGATTGAATTCTGGACAACTTTGGGCAAGTGCATGTGGACATGTGGTCATACTTGTTATGGAAGCCTTAAACTACAGTTCATCCGTTCTAAAACGCAGTTTACACATGGGGTGATTTTAAAATCATCATCACAGTTATAAGTAGAAAAACAACTAATTCAAATTGGAAGCTTGGGCTTGTTGATGAAAATTTCAAATTGAAGGATAATTTCCACCTCTAAATTTTGTGATCGGTTTCCTACGGAATAAACAAAGACCGGCTCAATCAACATAACAATATCTGCATTCATAGCAAACATTTGTTTTCCGAGAGGATGGGTATTCATCACTGTTCAAGATATCTTCCGATATTCCGATTTATCGCTTATCGGTGTCTGACCGATAAGATAAATTGGCCGATAAATCTTCCGATATGCTGATAAATCGGCCAATATGCCGACAAACCGGCCGATTTATCCCTTATCTTGGGTCGACCGATAAGTTCCCGATAAGCGATATCCCCAACATTGGTATTCATACTTTTTTTCTCTTTCCACAAATTTTATCATATCATTTCTAACAATTATCATTAATGAAAACCCACACATGCGTATTCACGAGTGCTAGAATATAGATCGTGCCAAACATTCATGTATATTTTGTTAATCAACTGGCATCATTAATAAAAGTGGCACTTACTGCAGCCTTTTGATTGACTAATCTCCGATAAGATGGAGCCCTTAAAACTGCTGATGCGGCGACTGCAGCCGCCACTCGGATCCTGTGAGGGAGGGAATTAAGTTCCATAAAGTATACTTGGCAGAAGGTGAAGAATGCCAGGAGCATGTATATCCTGTAAGGATGAGACATACCTTTTATGAACATCAACATATTCATCGGTCTCATCGACTATCTCCTCCTGTAAAATCCCAATGTCAAAATGATGAAAAACTGAAGAAGTTCGAATCAGAACTAGGAACTTGAAAATACACCACATCCAGTTGGAACAATTTATCACCTCAGCATAGATTTATAATTCCAACTTTAAGACTTCTTGAAAACAATGAAAAAACAAACAATAACAATCTGGAGCATAGATGTGGTAAGAGGTAGGTGGTCATGTATCAGCTTAGTGGGTAGATATATAATACAGATTGTAGGATTCTTAAAACGATTACAAACAGTCCTAGTAATGAGTACAGATGTGGTTAGAGATGGTCTTTAGTAGGTTGTGCTGGGCAAAGATCAAAGCGGATGAAGAGTACAGCACAGTAAAATCGATTTATAGAAGTAGTTTTTCCAATCGGTGGGATGTCGTGGGCATTGGGCAACATATTTAACTACATTATAATGCAAGAGGGAGTTCATCTCTGGAAGATAGCACAAAACTTGATTGATATTTACTTCTGTTATGTGCACATGTTTGTCCGTTGTAAGCCATACTAGCAACAGACAAAAATAACGATTAAACTGAATTATGTAGATTATCATGGACCACATATCCCTTTCCCTGTCAAAACAAAAGTTTGGTTGCTATGCACAATGTAGTTGAAGTTAAATTGGCAGTAATGTAGTTGAAGTTAAATTGGCAGTTGCGAGACAAAAGCCAAAATTTATGCAGCTCAATTTTATTATTCCATGTTAATCCATATGTGTTGTCCTTTTCTTCTCCTAAACTGCATATGCAGTTGTCCATCACAGACCAGTAAAATGGCAACGCTACCTTCCAAAGAAGAGCAATTTAGTCTGTTACAGCTTACCTGCAGAAGTTCTTCAAACACGTCTTCGAGTGTGATGATACCAATGACTGGACTATCATCTATATCTTCCGATAAACTAGCCACTGTGTTTGACGGTGTATCATTCGTCTGTACTGAGTGGGTTTTGTTTCTATTGACATGCATGTTATGTTGTCTTTCAGTATCAACAATCACAATATCCGCCCTTTCATCAGTGTTGGATAGTAAGGGTGCAGTCGTGTGTGTTGCCGCAGCTGCCTCCATATATGGTTCACTTTTATCAGTAGGTCGTGCATTCGTGGGCTTTGCCTTCACAACAGCAGCCATATGGCTACCTCCTTTCTGAAACTCATTCAATATATCATACAAAGGCATGTCTGCAGGAACCCTGGAAAAGATTAATGTTGACCAACTGTTCGTCAGAATATTTTATACCAGTATTAATAGAGCAATGAAGAGATTTATACTATGACATTTTTAAGAATAAATGTTCTCCAGTATATATTACAATAGAATTGGGGTGTATACCTTGGAATCCTTCTAATGGAAACAGCACTGACTGGCGTCTCTATCTCAGCACGAACTGTCAGGAGACTTTTCACCTAATTAAGTTTTAAATAGCGCCAAGTTAGTGAAGTCATAAACAACAGATCATCACTGAGTAATACACCATGACATCAACCTACCAACAGGAGACCAATAACATTTGTAGGATTTCCTGAATACACAGGCACACGGCTGTGGCCCCGGGCAAGAATTTTACCAATTGCTTCCCTGTAAATACAAGTAAATAAGATGTTCTGTGAATAAGAATATGTACATATATAGTATTCATAGTTCTTTATTAATAATATCTAGGTCAAACCATAAAATATGACATAACCTAAGTTTAGATCCACAGAAAAAGAAAACAGAAAGAAACTTCAGTCAGGAGCTATGCAATGGGCTTGCAGTAGGCAACAACAAAATCTCAAGAAAAAAATGGCACAACCAGACGATGTGAGGAGCTATGCAATTGGCTTGCAGTAGGCAACAACAAATCGCAAGAAAAAATGGCAGAACCAAACAATGTGAACTGCTCCTTGCAACCTTTCAGCTGAAGGAACCGAACACTTCAACGAATCTGAAACTAATATGCTTCAACTTTGTTAGCTGCAGTCAATGGTCATACACACACTGACCAAAGTCCACAAAAGCAAAAGAGTACTCAAGTCAAAGCACAACAGCTGCAAAGTATTTACTCCTGTAAAGGTTTTAATCAGTGATGGTCCATTTGCCTCCACCTCCCCTCAGTGACAGGAGCTGTTAGCCATTAGATCCTCAACAAAGTGCTTAGGTGGAGGCACAACCCAACCTCAGTTGTTTGCCTCCAAGATGCATGTAGTCTACAAGGGGGTTCCTACATAATTTTTTACCACGCATGTAGGTATATATATTTTGGCGCAGAGCCTTGTAATGAACACACGTGCTAATCAAAACATGCATATCCTACTTTCTCTAGGAAAGTATTTTGAGCAATGCTTCAATACACACGTTTGTTGCTCCATAGAAACTCACATGCATTTAGTTACAAAGAGAAAAACGAAGATTTAAGAAGAGATTAACAAGGTGTCACAAGACGTAAGATTGATGGTAATAAGGAACACCAGTAAGATTATGGTGTATCAAATGGAATTGCATTTTTACCAATCCAACTTTTTTCGAGGAAACTTTACCAATCCAACTTGGAGTCCACGTCTAATGAGAAAGTTGATTCGATAGGTGTCATAGCTTCTGCGGCGGTCTGCATGCAAAATACAGTGAGATTTCAGCGGAATTCGAATAAAATAAAATCATTCTTTCTGAATCTCAGTGACCAGTAAGCTGATGCCTTGGAGGATCTGCCCTGCTTTACAATGGAATTCAATCTTAACTCGGTGAGGATATGTGTTTCATTTCATCAAAATAAATCATCGATTCAGATTTACCCCATAGTTGATGTGCCTTGGAGGGTCTGTCCTTTACATTAATATTCAGTCTTAGGCCCCAAAGTAACTATTCCAATAAAGGATTGTCCACCAAGTTCATTATTATACTCAATTTTAATCCTTCCCGCCTTTACACCGCTCGAAGAGAACATTCTACCCCTGTTTGCCCAAAGTTTAGATTGATTCGGTACAGCCGGGATTACAAATGGGTATAAAGGACATAGGGAAAATATAATGTGGCACGGGAACTTTGGGGTATAGGATCAGCTGTGATATAAAGAAGGGCAGGTCCTCAAAGGCACCTCAACTATGGGGAAAATCCTCAATTAATAGAAAAGAAAGATTAGAAACCAAAAAATGGAAGATGTTGCGCACCTTTTCAGTCAAGTCCAACGCTCCACTTATGATTGTAGTCTCATCGTGGGTAAGCTCTCCACCCTTACCAGCCTGCCATGAGGGAAGCAACTGACTAAGAAACATTGGTAAATGTGCCTACTTCTTAAGAAGTTACCATGTTAAAATCATGTTACCTCTTTGCCATGGATAGAAACAAGAGCTTTCAATTGAGCTCGCCTAAAATACGCAGATTCATCATGTCCAAGAGCAAAGTCTAGGAGCTGTGAGATAACATAAATTTAGATCACTTCAATCGCCAATACATAAATCAGATCAAGTAGAAATAACTCTGAACAACAAAAGGTATCAAAACATATGAAGTTACATACTATTCCATGTCATGTCATTCACTTGAAGGTAAAAACATGCTACATTAATCAACAACGTTTACACTGAATTACTGTACTGAACTGTGTAAGATATTAGTACAATTTTCAGTCAAATGAACATTATATTTTCTCATTGAAAAGGACAAAAAGGTACTGATAAATTTTGCATGGCTCTTAGCTATAGAAGCCTTGATAGTTGATACCAGCTAGGCAGCTCTAGTAAACGACATTCATTGAATATGTATGGACACAAGTAAATTGCTAAATGTTCCATAAATCATTAAAAAAAGTATGTCACTCATCAAGGACTAAGATCGCTTGTCTATGAACAGCACCTATCTAATGGCCAGACGTTAAGAAAGAACTAAAGTATTAGAATACACGGGCTTCAGAAGAAGTCGTTTTTTCATCTGGAAAAAATATATGGAAATTGTAAGATACTTCTTTAAACCCTAACTGTCTACCTAGTATAGAACCATAATAAACAAGTACTTTCTTTCAAAAATCATTTTATTATTCTGCTGCAGATAAACCCATGAAGACATGTTAGTCAAATTCCTAGTAACAATTTTTTCTTTCTCGAGAAATCCATCGGCACCAGTTTCAAGTTTCAACACACAAACAAACAATAAATAAACACAATTATATATTTTTTTCGTGGAACTACTTAAAATTTTAGTTAGCTCAGAGTATACAAACTGACAAGGTCGCTTAAATGGAAGGTAAAGTAATGATAGATATTTATGAGTTAAACCTACGAGGGGCTGGGATAATAAGAATAGAAACAAGAAATAGCTAGCAGAATAGTTATCAGAATCTCAATCTGTAACCATGTCCACCAACTGAGCAAAGAGATGATTCGGGAGCAGTGAGCAAAGGCCGCATTATAGTCTAATACTCTAATCACTGGAATTCAAATTATGGACTATAGAAGCTTTAAATGATTTTAACAGTATGAACTAGGAAATTTTGAATTGAGTAAGGTAATTTTGCTGATTTACCTTCCCAATAGGGTAAGAAATAGGATAGGTAATGATCATGAGGATGCGTACAAGCCATACAAAGCTAGCACCCACGGCCAGCCCATACCTAGTACATATTGCTTGTGGTATGACCTGGTTGTCAAAATAGAATGATCAATAAGACTATACGTGGGCCGGTGATGACAGAAATATTTGCACATATGATGCAGTACCTCTCCAAAAGCAAGAACAAATGTCACTGACAATATAACAGCAAGAACAGGATTGAAAATCCTGTCAAGGAATATAGGGAGAGCCTGCAAAGCTCACAAAGAAGCAAGTGGAAGAGCCACTGGTTAAAAAACAGCATAACAAAGATACGAGAGAAGAATAGATTATCTGTCTACAAACGGCTCAACAGTCTAGAAACAAAATAGGGGAAAAAGAAGAAAAAAAAACATGTGCATCGCAACTAAACTAGGTTAAGGAAACATGTTTAAGATCCTTAAAGCGTAGCTGACACAGTTTACCCACGGGACGAGAAAAGATACTAGGACATGGATGTTAGAATCTACTTAGCACTTCAGTTATATTGGGACTTTCTTGGAGTTTGATGTTCAGCTCGTAGCCTCATAAATTCCCCTTTGCAATATCAAATGGCATACAAAACACTGAAACATTGCATGTTACGCAGCTTGACATGACTAATCCATTCGGACAAGTGCACACTCATATTAGAACCTTGATCCATGGAGAAGACTGGACGCATGCTCGTTTAACTCAATGAGTAAATTATATAGCATAACAAGCCTAATAGAACTCTACAAGAAAAGGTTTTTGCTTAATATGTTAACTTAGCTAGGAAATTTTGGGTACATTTCACTTTGCCTGTGGTTTATGAGTCATCAAATACAAAGAAACCAAACAGTATCAGCTCCATGAATAGATTTATCTTATCTAAGCATGTAGTCTATCTTATCTAAACTTCATAAGGCACTAACACAAAACTAAAATCTCTTGTCTCTAAAACAACACAATAACTTAAAGACAACTTAGCTAGAACGATCATGTATAAGAAAATATGGAACAACGTGATTTAATACAGAAAAAACTGAACAAATAGAGGCAAATCCAACAGTAGCCCTAAACACGGTGTTCAAGCTCAATAATTTTTAGGGTACCTGGCTGAAATAGAAACTTGAAGGAAGCTAGTATTGTTTCAGAAATATCCGTGGAGCGCAAAATATTGTGAACAAGCGAGAAAAAATTTAATCAAAATTATCTACCTCCATGGCACAGGCATTACACAACAGCAGAGTGACAAGAAGCTGGTGCTGCTTTTGAACAACTGGAAATATAACAGCTGCAGCAAACAAAACACACAAGTGAACCATCAGTCAAATATTTTATTGCTGTATGTAAAATAGAAGATAAGCCATAGTTGCATCATTCAGACATTAGTTGAGGTGCTGAAACAGATATAATTTAGATGGTAACAATTGATAGGCAGCATCATTGCTACCATTCATATACTAAAGTAACGTCCGTAAATCCTAGCACTGTAGCACATGAAGTCCGTGATCTTAGCACATGAAGTCCGTGATGTCCAGATAGAGATATGTGATTACCTAACAAATTATATTCCTTCCTCTTCTCGGACGAGCACATTTTGTACTCCCTAACTACTGTCTCTACTTTTTTACCATCGACTTTGACTCATTAAGCTTAGTTATTAAGAGTACTATTATTTAATTATGTAACATGATCTGTTCATCTACTGCTGCTCTGGCGACGGGGTGACTCTGACAACCCAGGCAAACTTCTACCCTCCTACCACTACATTTCCGTCGCCAGCGCTGGGGGATGGAGAGACATTGGCGTGTGAACGGTCAAGGCCAATTAGACAATGAACCATCCGATCATGATCCAATGGTCCACAAGCTCGTGCGTGGGCCAATCAGCAAACACAGCTTGTGACAGGACATCCAAGCACGATTTATTCTCCTCCTCCAGGCACAACACGAGCACGTCTCCTTCTGGCAGCACATGGTCCATCCCCATCCATTCCCCACACCAGTTACCCTCGAAATCGATCATCGCCGCCAACTGCTTTGCCGCCGTCCTCCTCCCTTCGGCGGCGGCGCTCCTTCCCACGGAATAACAACGCGCGCGCTCGGTGTGTCGAGGGAGAATAAAGGGTCAGAGTAAATTCGGCGTAGTACTCACCAGCCTGAGCCTTCTCGGCATTGGTGCCGCTGCGCAGGAGGATCTCCAGATCCACGATGCCCAGCGACATGAGCCCCAGGGTGAGCCCCGACATGATCCCGGCGAAGAGCACCAGGAACGCGGACACGCCCGCGTACGCCCACCACCACAACGACCCGAACGCCGTGTCCTCCCCCTGCACCGCCACCGCCACCGCCGCCGCGCTGGACAGCGGCCGCGCTGTCGCCGCCACCATCCGCACCGCCACCGCCGCCAGGCTCGCGGCCCGCACCCTCCCAGCCGACGCCATCGAAAGCTGGAATTGGGTGTGGGTCTCTCAGAGGAACATAGTTGGAGTCTTGGAGACACGAGGCGAAAGCTTCTGCTCTCCTTGCTGATATAGATGGATATATATTGCCTACGAGGCGACAGAGACGAGAGGAACACAACTGAATGGCACCGAAAGGCAAAGCGTCTGCCCTTCAATCCTCCCTACCACTAGTCAACCAACCATAGCTAAATGAACGTTTTGCTTCGTGAAGAACCTGCAAACGAACAATAAAAGGGGCAAAATAGAATAATAACCTCTTTGAATAAGCTACGTTTGATTGAAAAGTTCCAAAAGATTTTTGTAAGATTTTAATTTATATAATTTTTGTATGACGATATTTTGGATCAAAAGGTTGAGACAACCAATATGATTGTTTTACTAGATCCTAAGGGCATATTTTATTCTCAGAATTCTCAAACACGGGAATTGAAAAAACACAATATTGCCTGCCATGTCCATTTTAATCATTTTGATATGTTTGATTACATCATGGAAAAACCAAGAAATGTTTTCAGGAGGTTTGAGTGGACGTTAAATTTACTAGATGTAGTACAAAGCAATCATTAGGAAAAAAAATCTTATAATAACTCTAGTTTTCCTCTGGCGACTAAGAAGAAGTAGGCGACCAGCCGGCGCCGCCATCTACCCCATCTTCGGCCATGAATCGATGGGTCCCCACCTCCTCTTTTTGCAGCTCCGGCGGTGGGGGGGGGGGGGGGGGGGGGGGGGGAGGGGGCTGCGGTCTGGCGGCTATGGCGGTGTTGTGCGGAACAAGAATAAGGTATACCCGCCTGCTCGGCAGCAATCTCATTGGTGACATTGAGGAGTAGGGGGATCGTCTTGACCATGCAACGATGGATCTCGTTCATTCAGATCAATTCAAAGGTTCAATTGCGACAACTTCGGCTCTAGGGCATTGGTCCTTATGGACACTTGCACGAAGACTTTCCAGTTGTCATCAATAACGTTTGGCCATCTTGGAGAGCGGCGACAACGTCGCGTCGGCAGCTCGCTCTAGCGGTGGTAGTGGTCGTTAGGTGGTCCAAAAATCTCGATATTACTTCTTGTGAACTTTTATATTTGCTTCTTGCAACAACAAAAAAAGAGTCCGGACTCTAGCAATACATAAGTTATTGTGTCTTGTATGCACTCTCTCACGGAACTCTTGCAAAATTCTTGTGGAAATCCAAAGAACCATATGCAAAAACTCTTTCGCTTGCTTTTCATCCAGCGCGTTAAACTCCCGCCCGTCCTCCTATTTCAGCTGGAAGATTCTTCACGGAATGCGCAAATGTTCGTTCAGGAGAGCTGCTGCGTCCAGTCCAAAACAGAATCATCGGTTGGCGACATTTTTTTGACAGTCAATCAGTTAGCGACATTTGGGATCCATATAAGGTAGTCAGTTTTTGGTCCCTATTACAATGATCTTCCCCTCTAATTGCTTAATAGGTACAGAGCATTTCAAATACCTAAACACTTTCTTTTGTTATATGTACATAGAGCTTAACTGTAAGTAAGTTCCAAAAAGAAACTGTAATTAAGCTGGACTGAGATAAACCATAGCAAGTGTTTTGGACAGGAGCTGCCGGATGCAAACTTGTTACAGAAAATTAGTTCAGAAGTAAGACCGTCACTTTCGTCAATGTTTGAAACAACGTATAAAATACACAGACAAAAAAACTAACACCCAGCTTCATGATGGCAGATAAAAACCAAAGCTAGCGGTGACATACAGGTGCACTGGAAACTGCATCCAGTATGGCTGTCCTAGTTCTAAGACGCAACCCAAGGGACTCCTCCCAGGTTGGACTACATCCAGTCTATACATGTTCTGTACAATTGCCATTGATTCACTCTATTTTCACTCATGAAACAGGCACTTGTCATCATCTAGGACCAGATAGCTCAATTGGCTCTATTATGAAGGATGATGAGTCGTGAGGATCCTCATGTCTCACAGAGAAACTGCAAGAACCTCCATAAGGCAGCGCTTCTCTATTCAATTCTACTCCGTTCTCTGCCAGCATGACATTAGACTCAAGGGCCTGAAGAACTTCTGACATCTTGGGCCGCAGAATAGGACTGGTCAGCGTGCATTGGATAATTACGTCGACTGAACACTCTAGCTCGGCTATGTCGAACAAACCTTTGAGGTCTCTGTCAACTAATTTATCCAGTTTCTTTTCCTCCTTGAGTTCTCTAACCTGCATAGGATTAAAAAAAATTAACATTAGGTGGTAAACAGAGTACCACAAACATTTTTCCAAGTAAATAGCAGGAGCGCTGCCTTGCAGTGTACTAAGCTAATGTGTCAGACTTTGGTACCTCAAACTTCTGATGTAAACTTTGTTATCATCAAATAATGTGATATAAATATAAGTTATTTGATTGAGATCTTTCCTAATTATATTAGCTTTGTCTCGAAAAAATTATATTAGCTACTGCGCAGTACCTAGACTTCGGCATCAAGCTACTCAAGGTTTGGAGTTAATTAGGATGTAAAGATTGAGAAAAAGAAGTTACCCAATCTAGAATCATCCCTTTCTGGGACTGACCATGTCCGTTGCTCAAGGTTTTAGGTCCAGTAATCAGTTCCAATAGTAGAATTCCAAACCCATACACGTCTGTCTTTTCTGAAGACTGGCCTGTTGAGAGATACTCTGGAGCAATATGACCAATAGTGCCCCGAACGGCCGTAGTAACATGTGAATCTTGTCGGTCAAGTAGTTTTGCCAATCCAAAATCCCCAACAACCGCTTCAAAACTTTCATCAAGCAATATGTTTGCTGCTTTGACATCCCTGTGAATGATCTTAGGATAGCATTGTTCATGAAGATATAGTAGTCCCCTGGCAGCCCCAATAGCAATACGCATACGTTTGCTCCAATCAAGAGAAGGTTTTCCATGGTGATACTCTACAGACGAAAATCAACTTTACATTAGAAAGAGAACAATATAGGAACAAAAAGGAATAACAGAACAGCAAAAAATAAGGCTCGGACAGCAACTCTCGATAAGGAAAACATAGACTACTAACTATAGCTAGAAATCACGAACATCGAAATTTTATGGACAAATGAAGATACCTCTCAGGCGGTCAGCAACACTGCCATTTAGCATATATGGATATACAAGCAATCTTTCTTTCGAGGTCATGCAAAACCCATACAAGGGCAGAAGGTTCCTGTGCACAGCTAGGCCAATCAACTCAACTTCTGTCTGGAATTGAACTTCACCAGTAACATCAGGATCTTTTAACCTCTTGACAGCCACTAAAGTTCCATTTCTAAGACAGCCTCTATAAACAACACCAAAGCCGCCTTGGCCTAGTATATTTTTTGAATTAAAATTGTCTGTTGCATTTTGCAGCTCGTGAAACGAAAAATGCTTCAGATGACCTAGTTCCATTTCAAGATCTTGATCTATAGTTGAATAAAAAAATGTTCATCAAATCATATCTTTCGGTAGTAAGGTTATAGATGATAAGATAATTACCAGCAGAAGCAAAAGGCAAGCGCCATCTGCAATAGCTTAGCCAGAATACAAAGAATAGGACAAAGATTACGGCACAGGTGACACTTAGAGAAATTGCCAGTGCTAATTGATGATGGTTCTTCGCTTTAGCCGACGGTCTAGATGTTGTATCTGTAGTGAAAGGTAAGTTAGTTCCAGTAAGTACTGAGAACAGATGATGTCAGGTAAAACAGTTACCGTGGGTCCCTCCTTTAACATCAGTGCAACCATGCAGAACTGACGAATTGCAAAGGAACTTGTTTCCCACAAGACTGGAAAGGATAGCTAAGTAACAGTCAGTTAGGTATTTAACAGAAGAGAATGATGTGTGTATGACCAGTTTAGCATATGAATGATGAAACAAGCATTACTTCCGAGGTACCGAAAGTATTTAGTTGTGCAAATGAAAGAGCGAAATAACAAAAGGAAAACCATGGCTTATTGTACATACTCCCACACAGACTTACCTATAATCGTGTGCATGGATTTTTGGAACTGGGCCGCTTAAATTGTTGAATGATATGTCACTGAAACATATTTCCCGTGTCAGTTTGAACACCAAAAATAACATTTAACCACACCATTGGTCATAAAAGAAACAAACATGCAATAAGAGACATACAGGAATGTGAGACCTGGAAGGCTTGCAACATTTACAGGGATTTGTCCAGACAAGTTGTTCCTATCAAGGCGCCTGAAGGATTTGCAAAGCAATTCATCACAAAACGAGTTGTCAACAAATGTGTCTGCTCGGATTTGCAATTTTCAGAACAAATAGTAAAACATTTTAAATAACAATTATTTCGTATAAAATAGTATGAATTATAAATAAAGGAAAACACAGTGCTGAAATATGACTAATACAGACATACAACATTCTTTACTTGGTTTCCTTAGCTTATAGGGAGGGAAAGGAAGTATACTTCTAGATATAGTTCCTTATTAGGTTTATGTGAGTGTATGATTCTTAGTTCTGCTAGAAGTGTATGCACGCTTTTCCCACTTGATACAGTTTTTATAAGCATTGTGCCATCAAGCTTGATTGACTTTGCTAGCTTTTGTACTTGGGATTGGTTCGATAGATTAGTGTCCCAGTGGATATGGCTTAGTTTTACATGGTTTAGCTAGCATTTGAACTGTACGAACAGACTTAATCAAAGTTCATTCATGAGTTGTATTAATAACACAGGACGCGTTTTGGTCTCTTGGGTAGTCATACACGACATACTATCAGAATCAACCTTTTTTTTGTGAAGCAAAATCCACCCTATTTTATCCGTAACACATATGCATGTGAGATCTAACAGATATAATGATATGTCAGAGAGCCCAAAGGTATCCAAATAGATAGATGGTCAGGCTCAAAATTTGGAGTAATATATTTGTGTAAACTCACAGATAATTTAGTTGAGTCAGCTGCCCCAACGAATTCGGGATTTCACCAACAAACTGGTTACCGGAAAGATCAAGAGCTTTCAGCTTCGCCAGCTTCCCTACCTCTGGAGGAATGTCACCTGATATTCTGTTATTCTGTAGTAACCTGAAGGGGCCAATGTAAAAGAGTTGAGCAATAAAGCATTGGTAACTGGTCTCAAAAATAAAGCATTGGTAGTGAAACAAGATCTACAGGCAGCAGAAGAACTATAATCCCATGACTGAGAAAAGCACAAGTCATGTTTTTTAAGACGGTAAACCGTCCTAAGGCAGAGGAGGGGAGCTCTGACGATTAAGCGGATGCTTTAGGCGCCTGGAGGGGAGGGGGGGGGGGGGGGGGGGGGGGGGGGGCTTAGGGACGCGGATGCTTTAAAAACCATGGCACAAGTGACAATCAATAGGATGTGAATAGACCAAAACCTAATCAAAAATATTTTGTCTATATTGTTTTGGTCAAGTCTGATTGTTCTTGCATCCGGGTATGGATCAAGTTACTATCTGAATACAATTCAGATCAAATCTCTGCTCCAGATGGTCGATTTCGGATATCCACCTATATTATGGTCAAAGATAGTAATGACATTTCTCCTAATATAGAGCACAGTGAAACAACAATGACAACAACAAAGCCTTTGTTTCTCAAGCAAGTTGGGGTAGGCTAGAGATGAAACACAACAAAACCAGTGACAACCAAAGAGTGAAGAGAAAAAAAGAAACAATGTACAAGAAAAATAAATTAAGGTTCTGGCACATGGATTGCTCATTTCGACGCTATATCATACTTCTACACCTAAACAGCAGTTGGGCGAATTAACCAAACCAAAGCAAAACTTCGAATGTTCTCTGCTATATCATGCTTCAAATTTCGGTTCTAGCAGAGATACGAGCATGAACCTTCTAATATTGAAGAAATCTAGCTCGAAAGCTTCAAAAATTAACGGTGCTGAAAGACACAGCAGTGTATGTGGCAAACAAAACCGTGATCGGTCAGGTGAGTTTGTTTCCCTAAACAGCAGGTGGGCAAATTAACCAAACAAAAGCAAAACTTCGAATGTTGCTCTGCAATGTCATGCTTCAAAACTCCGTACTAGCAGGCACACAAGCATGAACCTTCTCATTTTGAAGAAATCTACTCCCTCCATTCCAAATTATAAGATGTTCTCGATATTTCAATGTAGACTACATACAGACTGAAAAGAGTGAACCTACACACTGAAACGCGTCTAGATACATGCAAATCGGAAAAAAGATAAAACATCTTGTAATTCGGAACAGAGGGAGTAGCTCGGAAGCTTCAAAAGTTAACGGTGTCTGCAGGCCTTACATCGTCTGCAGGTAGCTGAGGTTCCCAATGCTCGGCGACAGCGCCCCTGCCAACCGTTGTTCGCCATCTGCCTGCAACTCCAGAAGCCAAGCCACAAACATCACCACCAACAACAGCGGCAATGACACATGGAGCATCCTTGTAAAATCCAACAGTATGGCACTAACAAAACAGAGAGTGAGATCTCACAGGGAGACGAACGAACTGGTCGGCGGAGCAGGTGGACATGGACCAGGTGCAGGGGTCGACGGAGTTGATATCCACCCCGACCATCACCCCCTTTCGTCGCATCCGGCTCTTCACCGCCATCAGCGCCGCCACTGCAACACCCAGCACGTCAGCACCAAAAACAAAATCCCCAAACCTAACCCAACGCCGGCGCACCCACCTTCGTAGTTGAGCCCTTTGGGCGAGAGCGGCGGGTCCCCGGCCGACACCCCGCCGGCGGCGAGGAGCCAGCCGGCAACTACCACACCACCGCCGCCACGGAGCCAGCGCGCCGGCGAGGGTCGTAGTCTGGCCATGGCAAAGTGGGGACGAGACAGTCGAGACTTGGACTGTGCCTCTGCTCGGCCGCCTCGGTGGCCATGGGGCTGTGTACTGTATAATACTGCTGCTGTGCTGCTGTTATCGAACGCTGCGTGCGCCGGGGAGTAGATTAGATTAGGCTCGG